>VZTT01006564.1:0-15093 GCA_013400855.1 Buphagus erythrorhynchus
CGCGGGCGCCGCTCTGGCCGCGCCGCCGCCTCGCTGCCCCCGCCCGGCTGTGGGGCCACCATGGACCGCAATCCGTCGCCGCCGTGCAGCGATGCGGAGGAGGAGGAGGAGGGGGACGCGGTGGGGAACACAATGTACAGCAAGCACTGGCTCTTCAGCGTCCTCACCCGCCTCATCGAGGTGCGCGGCCGCCGGGAGGGAGCGGGCGGCGGGCCCGGCGTCGGTCAGCGCCGGGTGGGTGCGACGAGACCGCTCCCGGGGTCGGGGGGGACACCCGGGGACACAGCGGGGACACGGTGGGAAAACATCTGGGAACGCCGCGGGGACCCCGCGGGTGGACCGGGGGCTCAGCCGGGTCGTTTCCCCCGCCCCGCTGTGTCCCAGGTCATCGCCCCCGCGGAGCCGGACCCCGCCGCCAGCCCCGAGGGAGCCCGGACGGAGCTGGACGAGGAGATGGAGAATGACATTTGCAAGGTGTGGGACATGTCGATGGACGAGGTAGGAGCCTTGTGTGGCAGCTCTGTGTTCGGTCAGCATGGTGCTGGCAGCGGGTGAGGCAGCGCAGCCGGGCTCCGCATAGGGCAGGGGCAGGACAGCAGCTGCAATTCACTCGGGTGCGCAGCCTGCGCCTGCAGCGTGTGCATTATGGGGATCATATTGATGCCATCTCGAAACAGGCATATTTTCCTTTAGGAATTGTCATACGTCCTGATGGTAAGCATAGTTTTCTCTGATAGATAAACACCCTTTCAAAGTTTAGTTGCAGTGGCAATATAACACAGCTTCTTGGTATTTTTCTCAGCATTCTCAAATGCTGGAACAAATTTTGTCTCTCTTTCTATATATATATGTGTATATATATCTAAGTTTAAGTATTACTATTTTATTCCCTGACTTGTTGCTCATATTTTTAAAATAAGCATGTGATATGAGTCTTTCACTCTCAAATAGAGAACTGATCTTGTTTTTTAATGTGGTAAAATGAGGAGGAGATTTCCTCTTTTGTGTGTTCTGGTCAAGTGCTAATGGCAATCCCTTCACTTGCTTCTTTTTTATATGTCATGGTAATGTTATGCCTTAAAACTGAATTCTGGTTGAGTGTCTGTTTCTGTTGAGATAGGGAGCAATTTGCATTTTCTTGCAAGTGTGACTTTTTGGTTCATTCTACTGCAAATCACTACCATGCTGAATCACCAGAGTGGCTTGCTGACCTTCTCTTATTGAAAAACAAGGATTATTGTATTAAGTGTGGCAGATAACATATGTCTTGTAGTGAGTTTGTAATCTCTTTGATCCAGCCCTTGTGCTGTGGGAACACTTTGGATTTTGTGTTTGGAAATTGTAGAGTTCCATTTACTTCTCCATTCACTTTCTCCACAGGATGTTGCTTTATTTCTTCAGGAGTTCAATGCCCCCAATATATTCATGGGAGTTTTTGCCAAGTCCAAATGCCCTCGCCTAACTGTAAGTATGGGCTGTGAAAAAGCTGTCCTGTGTTATAACAATAGCTGATAGCTCTGTACATGCATTTACATTTATCTCCCTTCTCTCATTGCATGTGTAATGTAAAAGGGGAACTACAGAATACACAAAATCAAATATAAAATGCTTTTTCACTGTTTTTAACATGGTCTAATCAGTAAGAATTTTGGTGATGCTGAAGCTGGTACATGTCTGCTCACACATCCCCATCTAGATACACTGATGAAAGACTGAGTCTGTCAAACATAGTTATAAGACCTGTTATAAAACCCAGCAGTCTGGTCTCTTTTTCCTTTTGATCATGATTACTGAACAGAAATGGTCATTAATTTGTTTAGTCATATATATGAAAGTGTGGTGGTTTGACCCTGGCTGGAGGCCAGGTGCCCACGAAAGCTGCTCTGTCACTCCCCTCCTCAGCTGGACAGGAGAGGGAAAAATACAGCAGAAGGCTCATGGGTCAAGATAAGGGCAGGGAGAGATCACTCACCAGTTTCTGTGATTTGTCATGGACAAAACAGACTCCACTTGGGGAAATTAATTTATTACCAATGAAATCAGAACAAGATAATGAGAAATAAACACAAAAAGATTATGAAAAGTAATCTTGGGAATTGTTAAGACAGCAATACTTTAATTTCATTTTTTAAAATTTTCCACTTGTTTTGAGGTCACTGATTTCCAGCTTGTGCTACACAGTGCACTGCAGGAGTCAAGATAGGATTTTCAAATACATTCAGTGTTGATGTAAATCTTCTTTCTCAGAAGTTAACAAATGCTTTACTCCAGGAGATGAGTAGAGACAAATAGAGCTTTGAAAGTTTAATACTTTGTCTTTGGAAAGTACAACCCAAATTTGCAAGTGAGTGCAAATTGGCTGTCATAGCTACATTCATGAAATAGTGTTTGCTGGAGTAATTGCCTGCTGTAATTTAGCAGAGGTAATAGCATGTTAATAATTAAGAAAACAACCTTAGTGGAGAGAGTTGATTTCTGACTTTAAATTGCTGCAAACTAATGACTCACTTTGTTTTAGCACCAGTCACCTGCAGGTATTTCAGAGCTCTCATGGTCGCCTTTACACAAGTGTGCATCCTCTTAATGATTGTCTTGGCATGAGTATCCTAATGGGATGCACTGCTTTGGTGTTTGTTTTTTATTTTATTTTATTTTATTTTAGATCTCTTTAATCAGAAATGGGCGTTTGCTGGAAGATCCCTTGTGTTAAGATCCCTTTCTTTTGTGAGCAAGTAAATATCAGTGAGGGTCACATTTACGTAGTGATATTTTTGTTTTAGGACTCCTTTTTGCTTTAATAACAGGGCTGTCAAATTAGCTTCAAAACAGTATATAAAGAATATGCAAGCAGAGCTGATTTCAAGATACATTTGCTTTTATGGAACACCCTAACACCTAAATATCTGCATAGTACCTGAGTGTGTTTTGGGCTAGTCTGATAGAACAGAAAAATCGGTATGGAATCTGTGGAAGAATTTGTATCTTTGACATGAAATACAGGCTTGGAAATCAAACTGGAAAGCATCTTTGAACCTCTCTT
Source organism: Buphagus erythrorhynchus (assembly GCA_013400855.1). Classification (NCBI taxonomy): domain Eukaryota; kingdom Metazoa; phylum Chordata; class Aves; order Passeriformes; family Sturnidae; genus Buphagus; species Buphagus erythrorhynchus. Next base: position 3,041 of record VZTT01006564.1, read on the forward strand.
ACTTTTGTCTTATGGCTCTGGAAGTGAAATTGTGGACTTGCAGTTGTCTCATTATACTGTGTTTTGACTTTCCAGGAAATCTGTGTGGGAATATTAGGGAATATGGCCTGTTTCCAGGACATCTGCATGTCCATTAGCAAAGATGAGAATCTTGGGTAAGTGTCTGTGTGCTTTGTACATGAACAGGTACTGCTTGCCTGGACTCACAATCAGGAAATTCATGTTAGAGAAGGATCTAAGCTTGCTTGCCAAGCCTCATCTTTATTCATAACTTTTGGCTGACCACATTTGTGTGTAAAGTGCTCAGGAAAGGAAGAAAGGACACAGATCACTATTTTTGGGGATTTTTAATCACCAGTCAAGTTAGTTTCTAAATTTGGTCTTGAGATACTGGAATTGCATGCACAGTTAGGAAAAGCTGGCTTTAATCTCAGAACATGGCTGCAGTTGTGCAGTTAACCTTTTTATACCTTTTTTAAAAATAAAGATGGATTTTACTAACTTTTTTCCCTGCATTTTCTCCTTAAAGCCAAGTGTTACTGCAACGTTTGTGTGATTCAGACTCCCCAACTCTTCTGGAAACAAGCAGGTAGGACAGCTCAGAAATTAATGCATCTTTAGTGTGGTTCTGCTATGCTCTGAGGCTTGGGGAGAAAACTGACAAGTGGGCTCACTATTTTATTATCCTCTCATCCTTTCCTTTTATTGTTTCTGCATTGTTGTGGAATCACTTTGCTGTGAGTTAGATTCCTGTTTCCACTGTCATTGTTTTGGATTTACACTTGTACAGCTAAGAGGAGTGAACTGGCTTCTCATTTGTTAAATGGGGAATTCTTGCCTAGGTTGTTGTTAACTTGCCTCTCCCAGCCCGAGGTGGCCAATGTCTGGGTGGAGAGGATCCGAGAAAATCCTTCTGTGTACGACTGTGTTTGCTTTATCATGTCGAGCTCTACAAATGGTAAGTTGCCAAATCAAGCTGGGATGTAGTGGGTGTTTGCAGAAGAAAAATAAGAACTGAAGTTTGCAATGTCGAAGACAAATGTTTTCAGTTGGGTTAATTTCTTTAAAACAAAGGAAACCTCTTGAGTTTAAAGAACACCAAAACAAGCTTGCCCTCCTTTTGCAGGTTTATAAATATATATAAAACCAACCAGAAAAGCACTCATTGAGGAAGAAGAAAGCTCTGGGGGGAATCAAAATATGTTTAATTGAAGAAATTGTTATTTGCCACAGTAAAAGAAAGTACATAGTCCTCATTCAGGGATATACATATGTAATTTTTGAACCTTGAAACAAGACCTCATTTAATTTATTTTTTTCAAGTCAGATATAGGTTTTCTATTTTTGAAACTACCATATCTGTGGAATGTGAACTGGAGGAATGGTTCAGTTACTCTGGCAGCTGAATACTGTGCAGGCTTTGGGTATGCAGACAGTGCTACACAAATCTCTCTTAGCGCTAATTTAGCAAAAACCACACCAACCACCTAAAAATGGAAATACTTTGAATAGCATTTATGTTTAACATCCAGCAAAGCTGCAGCAGCAGTTGTCATTTGTCAAGGAATCCTAATAATATAGCTTTTTCAGTTTTTTAAATCAATTTTTTTAAATGCAAATTCTCAGAAATACTGCTCCATCCAACTGAAGTAACAGATCTGTTTAAGTAAAATGCAGGTTAGCAAGTGGAAGATTAGCATAAAAGTGCACGTCTAGGAACAAATCTTGAAAAGTCTTACTTCAGAAGCAGAATTTAGGATTTTTCAGGAACATGGAGTCTCTTTGCAGAATAAAGTTACTGCTTCACATGTGACATGGCAAGGTAGAAGGTATAAGTGGGCTTTCCAATAATCCCTATGTATCAAACTCTTTACCTGGTCTATGCTACATAAAGAGATTAAGCATAGCAACCAGCTAGGTTTATGTCACGAAGAAAATGGATTTATTTGAGTTCTGAATGTGCTCCAAATACTTGTATATACTAGCATTTTGTGAGCTAATTTTTGGCCTTCATTTTTAGTCTTGTTGAAATAAAAATAATACTCTCTCTTGTGCAGTTGACTTGCTGGTGAAAGTGGGTGAAGTGGTGGACAAGCTCTTTGATCTGGATGAAGAGCTGATGTTAAACTGGATCAAAAACGGCACTTGTCGCTCTGTGGGACCATCTGGAGATGATTCCCCTGAGGAACTTCCAGACTTTAAGATTGTGCCTTGTATACTTGAAGCAGCCAAGCAAGTCCGGTATGGGAGATTTCTTTTTGGTTTCATGGCTGGGGAGATTCCTTATAACCTTGTAAGGCCTGTGCCCAAACATCTTGCTTTTAGTAGGAACAGCACAGGTTGACAGATCACTGGGGTATGTTTTCCTGGACTTATGGTTTGAAATGAGTCAACTTGTTTGTTTGCAAAGGGAATGGCAGTGATTGCTGATGGGCTCCTCTGTGACCAAAACACAGAACATAAGATCAGTAAGCAGCACCTTAATTTGTCTTTTTGGTGTTTGTTCTGTATAGACCAGATAACCCAGAAGGACTGGATGTTTATATGCATATCCTGCAGCTCCTGACCACAGTGGATGAAGGTATCCAGGCTATTGGTAAGAACCTGGAATTGCTACGTGTGAGGGGGCCAAGAGAGGCTGTAACTTCTGGATCACCACATATTTATTGGGGAGAACAGCAATTCATGTACTTGGATTAAATTTGTTGGGTTGGTGGGTTCTCTTTCTTTCTTTCTCAAGTGCAGGCTCCTGATGGAGGAAAAGAGACTTGGAGTTTGCTTTATGACCTCGTTTGCCAGGAGCTTTGCCAGCCAGATGATCCACCCATCATTGTGCAGGAGCAGAAGACTGTGCTGGCCTCTATTTTGTCCGTGCTGTCTGCTATGTTTGCTTCACAGACAGAGCAGGAATACACCAGGATGAGGAAAAGCAAGTCATGCTTCTTTTTTCTGTTTTGGGTTTTTTTTTTGTTTAAGTTAATATTCACAATTGGCTTTATGTGGGTGTGGAAGGTGGTTTGATTCAGTAACATTGCATACAGTAAGACTCTTCCCTGGTTACTCAAAATCACGGCTAGCCCTAAGTTCAGTTACTGGGTGGGCTGTAAGTTCTGAGGAGTTACAGTACCAGAATCTCCACATTCTGCTCAGTCTTCTCCATTAGGTGAATTAGTGAAAATTGAGAATTTATTTTTGCTAAAATATAGTAATACATTATTACATAATTATTTTATACATAATGTATACTACATATATTTTTATGCAGTAATTTTATTTTTTTTAGTAGGGGGAGATTCTGTACTTAAATCCCTCTATTTCTTTCTTTTCAATTCTTTGGAATTAAAAGCCTGTCTTGAGAGTGTGAGTCAGGTTCACCTGCAGCAGAAGGATGCTGTGCAGTTTGGTTTGTCAGATAGGATTATCTGGATGCAAATTTAACATACTGCCCTCACTGGGTACTGCTAAAGACAGTTTCCTTCTCCTTACACTGGAATATAGTTTTTATAGATACAGGTCAGCTTGCAGAAAAAATGATTTGGTTTTTCTACTACACTTCCACTTACTTCTTTAAAACTGTCTGAGTAACAAAACTCACTGTCAGAATATACACTCCTATGGCTTTTGTGTAAAATCTGATGGTATGTTTCAAAATTCTAATGCCTTGGGAGGATGGACAAGAATTTTCAGTGTTAAAGTTCACTGTTCTTGTTACTTTGTATTAAGATATGCCACTGATTGGGAGCTTGATTCGTATTTTACAATACATGGAGGGCTGTGGGAAGAGAGCTGTTGATAATTCCAAGGAGTCCGAGCAAGAGGAGACTGGAAGGACTGATGTAAATGAGGAAGATTTCCATTTAAAAATTTTGAAGGATATTTGCTGTGAATTACTTTCCAATATGCTTCAAGAACTAACCAAGGTAAGAATAAACAAAATTATAGTAGGGATTTCTGCAGGGTAGGTAAGGAAAAAGTATTTACTATTAATGTGGACATTTTTCTATGCAAGTGCAGTTGCTAACTGGGAATTCATTAGAGAATCAACCAGAAGCAGCAACATGTGTGGGAGATGGGAGGAACACAGGTTTTCTGAGGTGTGTGCCAAGATTCTGTATGATAAATTCTGTACATATTTGTTGCCCTTACTTTTGAATGAAAGTCAGTTTATTTAAGAAAAGGAAATACTGTCAATATATAATCTCATCTTCTCAGCTGGACCTTTTTAATTATGGAAGCATTCAGGTTAAGAGACTTGTGATGTGTGGGCTTTCACACCTTTTTGTATCAACTGTGTCTGGCTTTCTCTGAGAACTGTAAGTTCTGATTGTTTTACCCATCTTAAGAACAAAGCACATTCTGTAGATGCTGTGTACAGTTTTGAGTTTGTTCTTCCAACACTGTTCATGACATTCTGGTTGTATTTCTGGTTTTCCAGGAGAATACCTTAGAGGGATTGCACCAGGGACACCTGAATGAACAGACATGTTCCTGTGCTTTTCAGAATCTCTTACCTCTGTATTTTGCTTCGGTGAGTATGTGACAAGGTCTGTGACACAGCTGAAAAAATTCTCCTTGGGCAGCAGGGCCTTTCCAAATGTGATATACAATCAGGAGAGGATTGCTCGGGCACAGTGAAACACCATCCAGTGCCAGACAGTCTTACCCCCTCTGTCTGTTCTGCCTCACTTCAGCCAGAGCTTGGCTGAGATCATCAGCTGCTGCCCAACTGTGCTGACGTGAATGGATGTCTGAAAATACATCCTAGCTGAAAATTTGTCCTGTATATTTTTATAGAAGAATTTTTCTAAATATTTTTCATAGGGAGCTTTTCTCTGGGTGAGAAAGGTTTCTGTGTTTCTTTTAAACAAGAAAGTAAGGGTTTGAGGAAAGTGGTACCATTTCAAAATTTAGACCAACTGGAATTGTGGGGTTTAGGAGGAAAGTAGCTCCTGTGGGGCATTTGCCATTATTCATTGCAGTGGCTCTGTGAGCCCCTGTGCCAGTATAAGAATTCTGTGTTCCCTGCAAGTTGATTTTGGGTTTTTTTTCTCCATGTGTGTGTCTTTTATTTCCAGGTGGAGAGTTTCCTTGAAGTCCTGCGTGAGGCTGATCAGACACTTGCTGACAATCTAGAAAAACGTTTCCCAAGCCTGAAGGTTCACACCTAAGAATGTACATGAAATACTTTCCTTCCTTGGAATGAAGATTTTTGACTGTTTCATTACAGCATTTCAGAAATCAGGTTTTCAGTAAATGCAGAAGAATGAGGCAACCTCTTTACCAGCAGGTGGCTTTTAAGAAATATTCTGGGTAGCCCTGATTAACCTAGGGTTAACCTGGTGTGCAAGGGGAAGGAAATGATTGTAAATCACTTCTGCATCTTCCATCCTGTTTGCTTTGGTAATGAGAGATTGTTGATTTCTAATTGCTCTCCTGCAGAGTAGTTTTCTTTGAATAACTCTCAATTCTCTGCTTTTCAACTGAAGTTGAAACAGCAAAATGAATGAAGTGCACTGAGTAGTTTTTTAACATGGTGCTGGTTTCTTTCAAGTTGCTGTTGGCAAAAGGAGGATTGCTCAGTAGAAATCCCCTTCAAGCATCTGATAAAAATAGTTAAATTATAGAGTTGTTTGGGGATTTTTTTAGGTCATATCAATACTTTGAGCAGGTGCTGTAACAGAAACGTTTCATTCAGCTCCTTTCAAATCTTCACACTTCTACTGAAGCCTCATCCTCACTGCAGCTTTGAGCTGTGGTGTCTCAGTCATGTGCAGTTCAAAGGATTTGAGAATATTGTTACCAATGGTCTGTGCTGCAGCTTCCAGCCATTGCAGGTAACTACCCACAGTTAAGAGTTGCAGGGCAGCTTTGGATTCAATCTCTGATATACTTGCAGACCTCTTGGGTTTTTTGCAGCAGTCTGTGCTTCATTTTAGGAATGTAACATATCACTTCTTTCCTTTTTGATTTGTTGTATGAATTATCTCAGAATGGCACGGGGAATACCATGTTTTCCATGGGGGAGCTTAGGGTACTAGGTCACTTACAGGAAATTCAGAGTATTATCTCCTAAAACTCCCATTTTAATTATATGATATTTTAACTGCATTGCATTTTTAGATCCTGTGTCTGCATGCAGTACACCTGACATGTTCTGAGTCTGAAGAGACAGCACAGCAGTATATGAACTTCACTGTTTCTGTAAATGAGAGTGGGAAACAATTGGTCTTTATTAGGTTTGAGATGTAAAAGCAAATAGGAACCAGAGCATAGAGAATAACATAATGTCACATACACACATTCCCTGGCTTTCCAGGTTTTACAGACTTTAGTATTGTGCTGGCCATGTTGTGTTACCAGAGTTACCTGGACATGTGGTAAAATACAGTATGTGTATATGTATATATAACCTTTCCATCCCAACCTCCAGTTTTCAAAACCAGTGCAATTCAATCATCCCCCTGCCAACAGTATCTTAGTTGTCAGCAGGGAATCTGGAACTGCAAATACCTGACTTGTGTTGCCAAAAAGAATTGCTGTGGTTTATACCAATTTTTGTATGCTATGTTTGTTGGAGAAAACTGGTGATTGTGAATCAGATAACAGCATTTTTCATACTACTTTGACAGTTTTGGGATATTTTCTTAAACCTACAGATTTGTAATAAAGCTTCTTAAAAAAAAAAAATCCCTATATGCTTTCCTTCATTCTAGTGTCAGTTAAATTTGTTTTCTGAGCCACTGGAAATGTCTATTACTCTTAAGTGTGTCAGTTGTAAGAGGAAAATCGAACCTCTTCATAATGTCTGTGTGCTGTAAAATGTTTTCCTTCACTTGATATTTATTTTAACTCTTGCTTTTTTTGCATAGTCATTTTTGTGGTCTGGAAGTTAACGTATGTCTCATCCCATAAATTTTTTTGGGCTTAGTTTGTCCTCAGCTGTATCATAACATAGTGAACAATTATTTCTGGTGTACATCTCCTGAAATTTGTCATCGTTGAAATTCTGCAGTAGCCATATAATGTAATATAGAAGAAAAAGCTAAGACAGATCTTTTGTTTAATTTTGTTCCTTCTCCTTTTCAATACATCCGTATCCAGTGTTGGCTGGTGAACTGTTAAGTGTTACTGATACCTGGTGCCTGTCATGCAACAGAAAAAATGACTGATGTCATGTGGGAACCCAGGTGGGTCCCATCCCCCTGCTCAGCTGCAACAGAAGGAGCTGCAGGAATGGTCAGTCAGAATGATAATTCAGGAATGCTGGGAATTTTTATCCTTGATGACCACGGTGAATTGGAGACTGGCATTCCCTCTTAGCCCACCCCTGTGCGGTGGGTGCGGCGCTGCCCTGGGGAGTGAGAGGCTGGTGCCAGGGTGAATGCAAGGTAACTGTGCTGTGTTTGTGGGGTTCAGAGCGAGAAAAAAGTAGTTATGGGAGTAGGTGGATGATGTGTTTGGACCTTGTGCCGGTGTGTTTCATCATTCTGCCAGCAGGGACCTCCCTTGGCCTGTGCTTCATAAGCAGCATGTTTGGGGTTTTGGTGGGATTGGGGTTTTTCTGGGAAGGGGCAGGGAGGGGTTTGGGAGGTGTTTGTGTTTTGAGTTTGGTATTTTTTTAAATTCCCTCTCCTAGACCTATTTTGACACCCACTGGCAAGCCTGAGTTCTCTAGGCCAGTTGATTCAGAATGGTTATCTGTCTGTCTACAAGCAGGTGAGCAGCTTTCTGCCAGACCAAAGATCTGATAAACTCCAGAACATCCTCCTTTGGGGAGAAATGCTCTGAAAAAATAGGATATCTGAAGCATTGAATTAAAGCAGCAGGAACTCAATCCTGCTTGGACAGAGCTGGATGTGACTTGTGGCATGAGAATAGTCATAGAAAATTGAGGCAGAAAGCAGACTGGAAGGCCTTATTTTAAATTAGTCTTAATAGATCCATATAATAATTTCATTCAAAGATAGGATTCTAACATTCTGTTGACTCAACTTTAGTGCACATTTGGCATCTTTATCCCACATTTTAACTTTTTCCTGGTGGAACAAAGCACCACAAAACCAAAGACATTTGGAATGTGGGAAAAATTCAGTGGCATTGGAATGCTTTATCTGCTCCTTTGGCAGTGCAAGGAGGTGGGTGCTGATATCCTAATGCTTGCCCAGTATTTATGATGCAAATTAGTCCTTTCTGGTAGGCTAAACCATGAAACCTAAAAAGCTCTTTTCTGTGCTTCTCCATATCCATGTCACTCTGCTTGCTTAATTTTCTGTCATTTTAGCCCATATTTTTTCTAAGTGCTGTGGTGAGTCCTTTGTAGGATGAAACTGTCCTGTTATAAACACCTGTCACTGAAACTAAGCTGAATCCAAAAGAAATAATAAGATAAAATCTTTATTTCTAATGAAATATCTTAATAGTTTATTATATTTGCATTAAAAGGTATGGAGGGGTTATTTTGGTTTCGTTTGCCTGGAAAATCTGTGTTCTTTCTCACTACCTTTATTTTGGCTGCTACTGGAAGTTAACAAAAGCAGCAATCTCTTTTATTTTTCACTGAAGAATTTCCTTTTCTTTTCTAGAGCAGAATCTTTTGGTCACAGCAGTTCCCTAATGTATCCTTTTATTTCCCCCTCAAAATGAAATGTCCTTTTTGAGTGCTCGCCATTTACTTTTTGCTTTGTTGGCGATGATGATGAAATTCACGTGCTCTGCCAAAGTCACTGAGAAAGGAAGAACCTGATGCACCTGGGGCAAGGACCAGTCTGCTGTGATGTTATACAATTTCCCAAGAGCCCTTCATGTGAAGGCAAGCCCAGGCAGCCACCTGTGTCAGCCCTGCAGTGAGCAAAGCCCCTCAGTCAGAGCTGATGGGGCGTGAGCTGAGCAAACCTGATACCACCAGCATGGCAAACAAACCAGCTTATTGCCAACAGCTATCAACAGAGGTTCTGCAATGGGAAATACTGCTCCTACACCTCCTTTTGTTTCCCTCCCTGATTCACTTTTGCAAAAAGAGTCTGGTTTTATAATGCAAGGAGCTGGCATCTAAGATAGGTAAGAGAACGGGTTTGCTTCCAAGTTGTTATTGTGGAGAAAATGAATGAACCCTGGGAAAACCTGGTGGGGCTCCATTTTTCTTTCTCCCAGGTCGTTGCATGTGAGCTGCATGTCTTAGTGATGGCTCAATAAAGTCTGAGAGCTGAATTTCAGACAAAGGCTTCTGGGAAAGAGCTTGCAAGGTAACAGTGGTAGGATGTAGTACTGCGCTAGCTATAGAGAGAAAGAGAAAGCAAGGACAGCAGCACACATGGGCCTCTTTAGGGAAAGAAGACCATCTTTATTGAGTGGACAAGAGGTATATAAAGCATGTTCTGCAGAGCTAAGACACAGCAGTAGCTCATTGGATAGTTAGGAAAACACCCGTGGAACAGCACCTTTAGCATGGATCCCACAATGTGGGCCAGGTGCTAATCTTTATTATGAATTCCATTCTGGTTTTGACCAACTTATCACCCTGGGAGAAACTCTCCCTACCGGAGCTGACACATTATCAGCTTGGGAAGAAGCTGTGAGAGAGCCAGGAGAGACAACAGCCCGAGAGTGATTTTCCAGGCTGTAGTCTTCCTAGGCCTCTAACAGTGTCCACAGTAGGAGGCTGTGAAGAGAAGACAGTAATAGTAGAGAAAGAAAAAAGATGAAGAAGAGATACTGGAGAAAGAGGAAAATAGGGAAAAATCCTGACAAAGAGGATAGATAAAAAACAAGTGTGATGTTGAAGGAGAAAGGTATTACATATCAGTAATTATGTTAGCATTCTAGATCTGTTCAGGTGGAATAGCTGATGTGCAGTCACCTATCAATAGTCTAACACTGATCATATTTTCTATTTTTGAAGCTGAATTTCCTTTGCAGTTTCTCCTGCTCTTATGGAAATGAGACAAGCTGAAGGTGAACATGAGGTCTTAAAAACCATAGCAGGTGGTATAATAAATATTGCTGGTTTTTTTAAAATTTCTTTTTTAAAATTCACTTACTCTCCCCCCTTGATTTTTGCTTGCTGGGTGAGGCATCAGGGAGCCAAATCATGATGGAGGTGAGGCAGTCAGGTATTGCAAGCCCTTGCCTGGCATAGGTTTTGAGCATGACAGAGGCAAGATGTGAAAGCAGAGTCCTGCAGGGTTGGTGCTTGTGTTACCCACTGGTCTGCAGCAGCCTGCAGCCTGCTTCTGGCACAGGCACAGTGACTGGCTGCATCTTTGTGCCCATGGTAACTTAAGTCCCATGTTGATGCTCCCCCACTTTATGTCCCTTCATCCAGTTTCCAAGGAAATCTTAGAAAAGCAAATGCACCTTGGTATTCTGTGTTGCAATAGTGGCAGTTATTTATTCTGTGCTTTAGGTTATGCAAACTTCATTTCAATTTTGCAGTGAGTTTGTATCAATATTATTTTTGTTGTCATGTATATAATTTTTGGTGATGGCTCTGTTTAAAGAAGATGTAACTTTAACAAGCCATCTGCTAAGCTTACATAGAAAGGAAATGCTTATGTCAATTATTCCAATGAAATCAGAAAAATAATTTCCTGGCCTCCAGTGGTAGACCAGTCGCCCTATCTTCTGTCAATAGGAGGATATTGAAACACACAGGAAATATGTGCACACTTTTATCCTGCCCTGCAATACAGCCACAGTGCTGCATTATAATTAGCCTGTGATGCTAGAAGGTTTTGTTTTCCATTAAAACTCCTTTGTAGTGCACAAACTTTTATTCAACATCAGGGAGTTTCCTCATGAGTCAGGTGGGGAGGCTGGACACAGAAACCATGGGAAGATATTTTGAGTTTATGCCAGCCTGATTAGTAAAGATTTTGATTTAATAAGTGAAGAGAGTACTAAAGAAGGACAAACACTTCAGGTTAGGTGGGAATAAAAAAACCTGCAAAATTACTCCATTTTGTCATTTAGGAGGCAGCCATTACAATGGCTGAATGGAAGGAAGAGCAATAGTGGACAGAAAAGTCTGGAAAAAAAGGTAAGAGAAAATGAATGGACAAAACATGGAAGAGAAAGGGAGGACTCTGGTTTTGTGAGGTTATTAGATAGAAGACATTTATGAGTAGACAAAAAGAAACACAGGAAATTGCCTATGAGCTGACAAATGGTGTAGGTGCAAGGAAAGTCTTTGAGACATAAATGTACTGGCACTGTGTAGTGTGAGCTGACCTTGTGGGAAAGTCCCAAGCCCAAATGGAGGGAAGATTTGTCCTTTTCCTTCTTCCCTTATTGGAGAGGTTCTCACCACCCTTAAAAGAAGATGGGAGATAGATGCAAAATATACTGGCATTGAGTTGCTCTGGAGTGGAGTTGGAGTTGTCCAGGCCAATTCCTGCACAGTCCATGTGCTTATGGACACAAGCAAGAGCAGCCAGGGGTAGCCCTGAGAGGCAAACTTCTTGCAGCTTTCCTGCTTCTGCAGCCTTTGTGGACCCCAGAGCAGGTGGGTGAGGACAGCATCCAGCAGTGTGTCTATGCACACGTCCTTTTGAGCCCACCCTGCTCACTTCCCTCTTGTCCAGCACTCAGTGGTGAACATAAGGATCAGAACCAGATCTTTTATTGCAGTGTTATCAGTAACTTTAACCAACAGATCTGGAGTCAATCCCCATGATGGAAGTTTTGAAAATAACCACAGTGCTACTCCACAGCTGTCAGCTTTTGCATTAGAAGAGCTCTCAATACTGCAGTGCCACCTGGGAGGCAGATTCATTTCTTGTCCACAGTGTAAAGGTTGAGGGTGCTTTGTTGCTGCTGAATGTGACACACCATGATGTGATTCCCCACACAGGGTAAAGGAAATGCTATCATGATTTAATTAACTGGTTCTGATCTGCTGATCCCTGAGTTTACTTAGACTTGAAAGAAGTAAATATAATTAAATTAAACAAAGGTCTTCCTTCCCACACATGCTCTGGGTCCATTTGCTTCTTCCACGAGATAACAAAAAGCTTATGAATAACAGGCACAGTGGTCTTTGTTGTTGTTGTTGTTGT
>VZTT01006573.1:0-16435 GCA_013400855.1 Buphagus erythrorhynchus
ACCCCCTCCCCGGCGCCGGGAGGGCGCGGTGGCCCGGGCAGGCCGCGGGGCCGTGGCCCCGGTGAAGGCCCGCGGTGATGAGGGCCAGGCAGGCCGCCCCTGTGCAGCGGGCCCGGGGCCGGGGCTGTGCTCTTCTGACCGGGGGTGCCCCCGGGGCAGAGCCCGCTCCTGTCCCGCCGCGGGAGCGCTGTAGGGACAGCCCGAGAAGGGTCCGGCTGCCGGCGGGGCTCGGTGCGGGCCCGGGGCACGGGGTCTGGGGTTTGAGATGCCGCCCGGGGACCCGCCGGACCCCGCTTTGCTCGGGGACCCCTCCCGCAGGGGGAGGCGGGGCCGCTCCGGGATCCTCAGGGCGGAGAACTCGGTGTTTCCACTGAAATGAGTGGGTGGGAAGTCCTGGAGGTGCCGCTTTGGGGCTGCTCACCCAGCGCTGGCTCCTGGCAGGCTGTTCACCAGGCTCCCGCTTGGATCGTGTCTGTGGAGCACATCCAGGGTTTTGTATCGCTGACTTGTTGCCGCTCCAAGAGCTGCTATTCCAGCTCTGTGCGCTCCCCACCCCCTTCCAAGAGCTTCTCTTTAGCAGCTTTTATAAACTAATCCTCTTTCTCTATAGCAAATTTAATTATATTTTTAAAGGAGATTCACTGACAGTGGTGTCATCCTTTGTTTGAATTATTCCCTTGCCCTGTGATATCAGGAATAGGTTGAGTGTAACTGGCCTTGAAGCAGTGAAATTGCAAACAATGTATCCTGAAGGAATAACCTCCAGCATTGAACCCTCTGTCCTTAGCTGGGAGAGCTTCTCCCATTTTAAATCTTAATGGGAGAATGTGTTTCCTGGACATTTAAAGAGAAAAAACTCCAGGAGGTGAATGGTGGTTTCTCTGTCACACATTATTTTGGGTATTGTAAGAATCAGCTATTTTATGTGAAGCTAGTTCTAGTCATTGCTTCAAAGTAACTTCTTTTTTTTATGTAGTTTCAGTTCTTATACTTTCAGTCGATTTTTGGGGAAATGAAACATAATTGTACCACTTTCCCAACCTTTTCATCTACAAGTTCTGCCTATTCAAAATTAAATGGTTAATAGCATAAAGCAACTTAACCCACAGCCCTTTGTTTACTTCCAAAGTGATGGTAAACACTTTGTATGTGATATAACTTCTAGTTAAGGGTGTTCATTTAGGTGTAATGCCCATGTTAAGTAAGTTTAAATGGTTTTTTTTCCCTTTCTAGAGCCAGACTAGCCTCTCTCTTTGGCCTGGATCAAACAGTCTCAAGCCAGGGAAATGAATTCTTTCAGTTCACTGCACCAAAGCAGNTTTCAGCTGGCCTTGGGTGACTTTGGAATGCATCTCTTTATTTCTTTGTGATTTTGTACTGGAGTTATTTTTCCTTGAGGGAAGGACCATGTCATGATGGTGCCACTAGCCAGTCCTGTGCCTCTGACAGCTGTCCCTGATCTGTGTCCCCACAGGCCAGGCCCAGAAGGCTCCAGTGGCCCCGGCAGCCTCAGGAGCCCCCTCGGTGCTGGTGGCCACCGCAGTCCTCGCCTATCGATAGTAAGTGACTTCTGCAGCCTGGTGCAGTCTGTGTCCCTAATCCTAGAGGGGAGATATTTCTGGAGAAATGGGAAGAGACACTTGTTTTCAGCCATATCTGCACGGTGGAAATGCTGCAAGGCAGTGGAAGTTTCTGCTCAAGAACAGTTTCAGTTGCTGTGAGGCAGGTCTGAGATAAAGAGCAGGTTGTGGGTTTGGCTGTGGCTGGGAGCTGTGTCCTGGCTGCTGGGCTGAGATGTGCACTGCTTCAGGAGGCTCTGGCAGATGCTTGTGCTTCATGAATTTGAGAATTGAGGCATGAGCAGAATGAGAGCACTAAAACTGTTTGATGCTGCCATCATGGAAAAACGCTTCTGCCCTGGATCTGTGAGAGCAGTTTTCAACTCATTCCACAATGTGTGCTCTTGCCTGTGGGCAAGCAGGAATGTCTCTAAGCTAAGCAAGGCTGCCTTATATTTTATGCCTGGGGAAAGGGATCTGAACTCTAAAGAATTTTGAGTTATGGACAGTTTTGCAGCTGAATGTCTCCCTTTTCTTCCAGTACAAATGGGCAGTACTTGAAGCAAGGCAAGTATGGAGCAGCTGTAGTAGGGAACCATGCTGCCAAAGAGGTGAGAGACACTTCTTCCCTAACTCTACCATGCTGAGGGCTCACTGGTATGAGATGGTGTTTCTAGGAGCTTTCCAGGTGTTTTGCTTTTCGTGTTCTCCTGCTGCCTTTCTGCCTCCTGGGTTTTCTTGGGGCTCAGCCACCCACCTTGGTGACATCTTTCTTTCCTGCAGTCCATAAGCTTGTAAGATCTCTTACAACTCGTGCCTGAAATAGTTTGCAGTGTTTTTGGAAGTCATTTTGGTATTTTTCAGAATGTCTTTGACAACTGGATCACATATTTATGTACGTGGAAATGGATATAAAGGAAAATTCTGTCCAGCAGTACAGAGATGCTTTGCTTAAGTTTTGTTCTTTTGGTATAAAACTATCCTTCCCAAGTGTTCCTTGAAGAACATAGAACTGAGGTGCCCAGTAAACTGGCGTGTTTGAAAGCTACTTTGAAAACTCTCACCCATCCCTGGTGTTGGTATTTGTGATGTTTCATATCCTTCATTCATGTCTCACTAAGTTGCTTCTGCTTTGGCAAGAACAAAATAAATCTTAGTCTGGTAACTGAGTCAGTGATCTGGGAAGTGTTGAGCTGTGTTGTTCTGGGGGAGCTGGGGAGGACAGGGAATGCAGAAGGAAGCTGAACCAGCTTTCCTCAGGCTGTTGTGTGATATCACATCCAGCTGGGAGCAGTCAGTAGGTCACTCCCAGTGCAGATGCACAAAGAAAAACACGTTTCCTTAATAGATTATGTTTAGTAGAGCCAAATATGTCAATAAATCTCATACCTGTGTTGTTTAGTACTTGGAAAGCTCCCTCCAACTCTATGTCAATAAGTTTATACAAAGATAAAAAATTACACACACACGAACTTCTTTAGTCTGGGTGTTAGGGAAAATGTCTTTCCCAAAAGGATGATCAGGGCCTGGCACAGCTGCCAAGGGCAGTGGTGGAGTCCCCATCCCTGGAGGGGTTTAAAAGCCGTGTGGATGTAGCACTTGGGGACATGGGTCAGTGGTGAGCTTGGCAGTGCTGGGGGAATGATCTTGGATGTTTCTTCCAACCTAAATGACTGATGTTTGATGCCATGTGTGGTGAGTTCTGTATCTGGAAGGGTTAGTGCACCATCTTTTTCCACTATAACTGTGAAATATGTGGAATTAGTTAAAGCATGTTGCTTGTTCTAAAACAATGAGTTTGACTTGCTTGGTTGCTGCAGCTAAATAAAACCCTTGAGAATAAACCAGTTTTAATAAGTGCCACAAAACTGTGTTAAGTATTTTGGCTGTGGTATATTTGACAAATAAATACTGAGCCTTAGGCTCTGTGTGTGACAAAGCACACACAGAAGAATTGAATTAGAATTGAAGACGTTTTGAGTTCCTGTTTTTGTTCTTTTTCCTCGTCTAATTCCTTGTGGAATCCAGTACAGGATCCTCCTTTACATCAGTCAGCAGCAACAGATCACCTCTGCAAGGATCCACCCAGGCTTTGTGCTCACGGTGAGACTCTGGCCTAGAGAAGCATTTTTTGATCACAGCAAACACAAGGTTGGCTCTAAAATCCTCCCTTTAAGCCTTGGTTTCTAACCTTTGAGATCAAACCTCTGAGTGACAGAGGAGGAGGTGTCCCAGTGTGACTGTTCTCCCCATGTATTGCACAAGAGGCTGTGACAGCTCCCTTTGGCAGAGCTCTTCCTCAGGAGATTTCCAAACCAAGGCTCCTGTAGGAGGTAAATTATTACCTATGCTCACAGAGGTGTGTGGGGTTTGCAGCTCTGTAATGGATAAAAACAGCAAAATTCCTTTTGCTGAGATTTTCTAGTTAAGTGTCTGAGAGAATACAACTGAGTAAGCAGAAGGAAATGACAGTAAGGAAATGTTTTCTCTCTGAAAATTTACACTCAGCATTTTCCTGCTGTTGAAAACAATCTGGAGCATTGTGAGCTCTAAAATGGGATCTCTCAGGAAGCTGGTTTCTGCCAGTTTTACAGAAAATTGATGTGTTGGTTTACTGTTCTTAGCTTGTCATCAGATGACATCAAATTTCTTGGTATGAGAGGGAGCAATTTCACTCCAAAATAATGACATTTCTGTCCTAGCTTAGATCTTACTCTCTAGTTTTATAAGCACATTCTTGAAAAATTAATGGGTTTTATAGTCACTTCTGATGACATGGGTTTAGAAGTGAGGAAGAAGTGACTTCTCCAATTGATTCTGGAAGCCTAAATACAATAAACTATGAAACATAAGTTACTTACACTTAAAAATTCTCAGTATGTATAAAAACCATGCTTCAAGGAAGTTTCTGAAAGGTTTTACCTTCCTGTGTGAACTGCAGCATCTAGGAAGAACTTAATATTTGCTCACATATGAGTTATAATAATTCCTCCATGATAATGAGCACATATATAAAAACTAATTCTGAACTTGGGCAGTAGAACAGTAGGGTTCTTCCTGCTTAAATTTAGTAGCTCTTATTTTAAGCTTCTTTTGGATGTGGGTTTTTTAGTTCATTTAATGCCTAAGATAGAACTGATTTCCTCTCCCACAGGTTCAACCCAACAATTACAGCACATTCTATGATGATCAGAGGCAAAACTGGTCCATCATGTTTGAGTCAGAAAAGGCAGCAGTGGATTTCAGTAAGCAGGTAACTGCTCACCTCTGGGCCAGGCAGTTCTTGATGGCTGGTTTACAACAGGGGCAAATCAAGTTTTATTTTCATTGGAGTTCAGCTTTGAGTATCTGCATAACTGTGATGGAGAGAGATCTGAGAGCAGCCTGCCCTGAGCTTTGTTCATGAAAACAAATCTCTTGGAGGCAGAGAGCCTGTTGCTTCTCAAGATTCTCAAGTACTGCACATCAATGGTTCTGTAGAGCAGAGGATGTTTAATCAGCAACATTCAGCACAAGGAGATGTGGAATGCCCAGGGAGTGCATTTCTAGTGTGGGCTGGATCAGTACAGCAAGGAATGCTTCAGATTCATGAGTGGGACTCATCCATTAAAGGCCAGAGACACTGCCAGGCTTTCCCTCTGCAGGTGTGCATTGCCAAATGCAACAGCTCCCCAGCACTGGACTCAGTCCTCTGCCAGGACCTCCTCCTGGGAGAAGGGCAGGGAGTAGAAGGAGGAGACTCCCTGGAGGTTGCCTACACGGGATGGCTGTTCCAGAACAACGGGCTTGGACAGGTAAAGACACTTCTGCCACCTCTTAATGCTGAGTGGGACAGTCCCTGGCAGGAACCTGCACATCCAGCATAGTACTGGTGTTGATGTTAGAGGTATCCTTTGGGCATTTATGGCACTGTAAGTGGGGTCATGTGTATTGCCTATAGAATATTAAGGGATTCTGGCATATTACAAAAAAGTTTCCTCACTGAAAGGGTTGTTGAGCATTGGCACAGGCTGCCCAGGGCAGCAGTGGAGTCACATCCCTGGAAGTGTTCAAAAACCATCTGGATGTGGTGCTTGACATGGTTTGGTGGTGAATGGGGCAGTGCTGCGGGAATAGTTGCACTTGGTAATCTTAGAGGGCTTTTCCAACCTTAATGTTTCTATTATTCTGTTACTGTTCAGGGAGAGGTGATTGAAATGCTTTTAAAATTCCGTGGGCACTCTCACACATGAATATTTAATGTTGTGTTTTGCTCTACCAGTCCTCTCCTAAAGCAGGTCTGATGTCTGAGTCTGCAGTTACCATTCACTTCATGAAATTGTACTTCAGGAAATGGACTAAAGCTCTGTCTTATGGCTGAGAATTAATTTTGCTAGTAATGGGATGGGAAATAGCATTTAACCAGAGGTTCTAGGAGTTTATGGAATGTGTAAAGCAGCGTTCAGAATCTTGAAACAGTTGGGAAATCCATGTACTTTATGTTCTTGTTCAACTCTCCAGGTGTTTGACTCTAATGTAAACAAAGACAAGCTGCTGCGGCTGAAGCTGGGATCTGGAAAGGTCATCAAGGTACAGCTTATGCCACTTTCATTATAATATTATAATTATAATTAATAATAGAAAATATATTGTATCTCATTATTGATAAAATATAGTATTATTGATTTGATATAATAAAATGTAATTTAAAATACTTAATATTATAATTATTCAATTATAATAGTTTAAGTCTCAGAGCTTTGAATTACTGCAGATCTTGTTCAGGATTCATATATGCTCTTTCTGTTTCATTTATTAACAAACACTCTGTGACAGTGATTCACTCAAGCTTTGCACAATAGAGCCCAGTCTCCTTTTCAGTATCGGTGTTAGACAGGAGTTGTCCTCTTTGGTAAAAAGGAAACTTCCTGTTTTCAGGAGCTGGGGTTTTCTTGTCTTTGTTTTTCTGGAAATCACTTAATCCATTCCCTTGTTCTTGAGGAACCCTATTTCTAAAGGAAACAATTTTTCATCCAGGTGTTGTGATATTTGCTTATGTTATCATATAAAATCAGGGTTTGAGTCAGAGATGCTTTTGTTCAGGTCACTTCCATGACCTGAGTAATTCATGTATGACCTGTATAATTGATATATGACTGTTACAAGTTGTCTTTTATTGAAGATGTGCTATTTGTCTACTTTATTTGTTTTATCCTGTATCTTACTAATTTTGCCTGGCTGTTAGAGCCATCTTATGTAGTGCTGGCATCCCTTGGGCACTTTGCATTGCTCTGACTTCATGTCCCTCATTACAACTGTTTCCTTTGGTTGCTTTGTAAATCTAACCAGAGAATTCAGATCTCTTTGGAGTCCAGTTCTTCCCCAGAATGCTGAGTGAGGTTGCCACTGTGTGGTGGAGCTGCATCTTTATTCTTAAGTTAACACTGGAATTTACTATCAGGATTTGTGGCAAGATAAAGGTTTGGTGCTACACATTGAAAATAAACAGGATTTTGCAAGAATCTCTCTATATGTGTTTTGGAACCTTTGCCTGAAGTTGTCTTAATTGGGGTAAATAATGTCACTGTTGCTGACATTGTTGCTGTCACTGATGCAACTGTTGCTTTGTCTTCTGTTGCCCGTGCAAACCAAAGGGCTGGGAAGAAGGAATGCTGGGCATGAAGAAAGGAGGGCGAAGGTTCCTCATCATTCCTCCAGCCTGGGCCTATGGGGCTCAGGGTGTGGCTGGTCGGGTCCCTCCAGACTCCACTCTGGTGTTTGAGGTGGAAATCAAGCGGGTGAGTGTCTCCTGCCAAGTGTTTGTTAACATTTGTTTTGTGACTGCAAGGGAGGAGCCTCCTGTTAGTGTGAGAACTCCAGCTCAGAAACTGTTAGAAACCTCAGCAAGATGTGTATCTTTAATTCAAACAAATCAGCCCAAAACAGAACCCTAAACCCAGAAAATCCCTCCAGGCTGTTTTTCTGTTCTGTCTTGGGACCTTTTAGTTGTCTTATTTGTGAGTCACTTGGGGAAACAAAATACTGTGGGAGGAATGAGAGCTTCTCCAGCTCTGAATCAATTGGCTGCTTTTCCTTGAAGTGCAGGAGCTCCACAGGCAGTACCATCACTAATAAATTGATGGAAGTTTTTACAGGAACCCAGATAAACATCTTTTTGGGTTTTTTTTGCTTCATGCTTTTAAAGGTGAAACTGGCAAAGGAGTGCTCTGGTTCAGATGGGCTGAGTGTCAGTTCAAGGGATTCCCCTGCACCTTCTCCAGTGCCCAGCTCAGATGGCTTCTCCTCAGACACGGGTTTAGTGCCTCCCTCCAGCATCCCTCCAAAGCCTGGGTAAGAAGCAGCATGGCTTAAACAACTTTGTGTTAAGGCTGGTGGTGCCCATCAGCACAGTGCTGCACTAACACATCATTTGGGAAATGTGGGGCCTTTGTGCCAGCTCAGTGCCCTCCATGTGGCAGAGCAGTGCTTGCTAACAGGACTTGCTGGAATTTTCAGCTTGAGTGCTGATTTCCAGATTAAAGCAGTTGGAATGGGCTCTAGTGAAGGAAGTCATTCCTCTCCAGCATTCCTGCGATCCAGTGGGACTGAGCTGTGTGGGTGCTGCTCTAACAGCTGTCTCATCTCAGCTGGCATCATTGTTGTCAGTTTGGACCTTCTCAGTCTTCACAACTCCCTGAAAAGAGGGTGTAGCCAGGTGGGGTCAGGTTCTTATCCCAGGTAACAAATGACTGGGGAGAGGAAATAACCTCTAAGTTACTCCAGGAGAGGTTTATGCTGGCTATTAGGAAAACCTTCACTGACAGGCATTGGCAAAGGATGCCCAGGGTGGAGTTACCATCCCTGGAGGTGCTCAAAGAATGCAAATGTGGCACTTGGGGATGGGGTTTAGTGCTGAGCATGCTGGGGCTGGGTTAGTGGTTGGTGACTCAACCTTAGATGTATTTTCCAACCTTAACAATTCTCTGTTCCTTAAATTAAATGGGTCAGTCACCCTTTTTAGGGAGTCCAAGTAAGTGCTGCTCTTGTTGCCATAAGTTGTTTGTTATTAGACTTGGTTAAACTTATTTATACCAGAATGTGGTTATTAAAGCAATCAACAAAATTATTTTTCTGTAGTCAGCTGTTCCAATGGGCCATAGTGGTGTCCTGAACATATCTACAGATAACACTGCAAAGAATGTTCCAGAAGTGTAGGCTAAAAGAAATGCTCATTATATGGTTCCTAGGGAGGGGTGTATTTAACAGTATTTATCAATCCAGGATGTTGGCTCCTGAATTCCTCCTGGTTAATCTCCATGTTTGACTTTGCAGGGAGCCAGCTGTTCGGGCCAAGTCCAATTCCATCAGTGAGCAGCTTGCAGTAAGTGCTGGCTTTTCCTGATTTGAAGCCTGAGTAGAGAAGTTTATTTTCACCTTAAGCACTGGGTACTGCTGAAGATAAAGTGAGCATCATGCAAGACACTGGAATGTTCACCTTGCAGCAGCTTAGGGCCTTGTTTTTGAAGGAATTAATGGTTGGACTCGATGATTAACAGTTGGACTTCATGACCTTAAAGGTCTTTTCCAACCTTAATGATTCTGTGATTACCAGGACCTAAGGAACCCCAGCCCCAGTTCCTACTCTTAATTGCAAAGTGACCTTGATCATGTGGATGTTCACAAGGCTGGTTGTCTTTTGAGATAAATGGACAAATCTAAAATAGATAACAAAGGAATTGGGACATTCAGGATAAGTTTATAGAGCTGCATGAGAAGACTTTGTGCCTCCAGACAGAAAAAGCTGCTAAGCAGCTTCCTGAACTCACACATTTTCTTGTTGGCATTTTGTGCAGGGATAGATTTTTCTCTGTAGTGACAGCACTGTCATCCCAGAAAAGGGATATATAAAACAAGCCAGATTAACATTCCTGGTGCTTGTGTGCTTGAAAAATAGATTTTCACACAGTCATTGAAAAATTGAGTCAAAATTCAGTGAGAGATGTAGAAGTTTGTAATACCTCAAAAGCCTGGGCTGAGACAAAGGGAGAGTAACTAAATGTTTCTTTTAGAACCCAGATGTAGCAAAGGCAAAGCTGATTTCTCGGATGGCCAAAATGGGACAGCCCATGCTGCCTTTCCTTGCTGGGACAGCAGGGAGTCAGCTGGACTCCAGTGACTCAGAAATAGAGGTACCAGTCACAGTAGTGTGACTCTTTCACTCCTTTTCCTACACTGGGGGTTCCTTAAAGTGGGATCTGTAGCAGTGGCTCTGCCCTTGTCCAGGGAAATCTGCTCTGGTTCTGTGACAGAAAGGTTCCACTTGGGTTCCTGGGGTAACAACTTGTCTCAGGTGACCTTGGGCTCAGGCTGTTGGCTTGTTCTTTGGTGTTTCTTGTAACATGCAGAAATGTTTTCAGGATCCCAATACTCTGAGAGGGACAACACAGCCAGTGGCTTCGAGCAGACCCTCCCAGCCAGCTCAGGCAGTGCTGCCCACAGTGTCCACACAAGGTATGTGCTGGGGAGCTGCTGCACCCCCATTCCACTCCATGAGGGCTGTGGGAACAGAGGATGCCTTCCAGGAACTGAAATATGAACTGACAACTTCTGACAAGGCTTGCTGATCCACGAGCCACTAATCCATGGAGCCCAAGACAATCCTTGGAGTGTTTCTTCATTGTGGTCTTGTGCTTGAGGAAGAGCAGCCACCATGCCTGAGCTGTCTTGTCACTGAGCACTGAGATTTGTAGGCCATGGGATCTGTAAATGCAATGTTACAAATCCTCTCCCAGTGAACAGTATTTTTAGGAATTATGGAAATCCAGGTAAAGGGCAGCATGAGACTGGCAGCTCTGCAGGGCTGGATGTGTCTTGCCATGATGGAATGGTCACATCAGCTGCTGGTCAGCTGAGCAGCCTTCAGAGTCTGAGTCATGCCTTGTGTGTCAGTAAACTTCAGAGCTGTCTCTGTTGGATTGAAAAGAGGTTATTAAATGGAGCCAGAAGTGGCATTTCCGTGAACGGTTGCTCTTTTCTTGACCTATTATCACTTGCTTGACTGGATTTAATTTTCACCAGATTGCAGACAGGCTTTAGTTAAACTCTTGTCTATTTAGTGGTTTGTTTGTTTGTTTTGCTATTTCATAATAGGTGAATTAAGTTCTTTTGAGCTGCTTTATAGCATGCTGAATTTATTTCTTCCTTTCCAGTACCTCAAGCATCTGGTGCTGCACCTTCAGTATCTTCTGCTGCTTTAATTCCTGCAACAATCCAGCCCCACTCAGCTCTGCCTGGAGGAGCACAGGGCTTTCAGGTACCAAAATGAAATCAAGGAGAATACTGGCACTTCTGTCCTTTCTCCTGAGTCTTTTCCATTGTTGGGAGCAAGGACTTTAACATAAGGATGAGAATTCCAGGCTGTTTTCTGTGACTCTTTGGCATTCTCAGGCTTTCATCATATGCCTCTTAAAATTTATTCAGAAAGGGCTAATTTTCTGTTTTATGATGGGTTCTTAAACTAAGGATAAACAAGGCTTTAATACCTGGTTTTGTAATGGATACAATAAAAACTTACAAGTTCTTCAGCAATGAGCAGTGAAGTTGCAATCAAGTTGTGTTGTGCTTTTTGAGCCCTTTTTAGGACATAAACTTGTGTTCAAATTAACACAACTTCAGAGGGTGCTGATCACATGCTGATCTGACTCTCACAAATGTAGGGTGACATAGTTTTGCTGAAATTTGAGTGAAGATTGGAACTAACTAACCCTCAAAAGAATATTATTTTCCTTTCACAATGACTATTGTGTATTTTGATTTTCCAGCTCCTTAATTCTTGGATTTTTTCCTTTCAAACATCATCCTTGCTCTTGGGCTTAAAAAAATATGAAACTCTGAGGATGTGGGGAAATAGCAAAACACATTCTAACCTATTAACTTGTCCTTTAAGGCATATCCAGGAGTGCCATTTGCTTACCCCCAAACTGCTGCATCTGCCTCTCAACTCCAGCCTGTGGGTCAGATGTATCCTGCTCCTTACCAAGGTATGTTTGAAAATGTACCTGCTTCTCAGAGGGCTGTAATTCCTGCAGTAAACAGTTTGTGATGATGATTTATAGCTGTGCTGTTTAACAAATACTTATTTTTAATACCAAACAGGGGCAAACACTTCCCAATAAATACCCATCTCTTTCTTACTTTAAAGAGCTTTGTGCAGTGTGAAAAGGACTGGAATTTCTGTCTTCCTGAGACTGGGTATTACTAAAGGAATTTGGTAGATGGGGCTTCCAGTTAGAAATAAGTAATAGTAACCAGCTCCCTAGCAGCCAGGGAAAGAATTGAACTGTAGAAGGCAAAACCTAGGAAGGACCAAAGGCATTTAAAGAACCATTTAAGTCATCCCAGTTGGTGAAGTCTGGAGTGTGTCTGAGCCTTTCTTGGAGCCTGTTTTCTCAGTGCAGTTTCAGAAGCTGACCTTCACTGCTGTGCTTTGATTGTGCCTCTGGTGTGTCTGGGGGCTTTGCTCTTGTTGAGCTGAGCTGTCACGTGGCTCAAGAATTTCCTGTACTCAAACCTACCTGTTGATATTATTTGGGAAATACCTACATTATTTGTTTTCCAAATACCATGTCCCTTTTATTTCTGGGCAGAGAGTGGCTTTCCTGCTGGCAGGCTTCATGCTACCCAGCTTTTGCTGTGTCTCTGTGCAGATATTTCCCCTTGTCACTGTAAATCTCTCTCCTTTCCCTAAAAGCACCTGGAGATGTCACTTCCTTTTTGATGACAGAAGCTCGGCAGCACAACACTGAAATCCGACTGGCTGTGAGCAAAGTTGTGGATAAAATGGATCACCTGGCTGCCAAGGTATGGCTGCTCAGGACATTTCTGCTCTCCAGGTGTGCTGAGAGCAGTTGGCTCTATTTAAATGCCTACATTAAGTGATACAGTAAATGAGTAAAATTCCCATATTATCACACCTTCAAGCAGTTCAGCTGCTGTGAAGAAACAAAGCTTAGGCTTGGGGAAAGGTACTGTTTTCCTGCCTTGAATATCATGTGATGCATTGTTTGGAGGGATTCCCTGCCCTCTGGGAGGTGTCACACTTGATTCAGTGCCTGTTCCCTGCAGCTGAGCAGAAGGAACAGTGAAATGCCTCTTTGCCCTTGTCTTACTCTCACCTGCACCCATAAATTCATTTCAAATGGCATAAGAATGGTTTATCCCTGCAGGTGGAGGAGCTGAAGAAGCAAAGCACTGCTAACAGCTCCCTGCTGCCTGGCATCTCCTCTGTCACTATGGAAGCCTCCATGATCATGAGCAACATCCAGCGCATCATCCAGGTGAGTGTGGCCAGCCTGTTTCACTCCCATCAGGAGCTGGGGCTCAGTGTTAGCCCTAAAGAGAGCAAATGTCCATCCACCCATGGGTTCTGGTTTTGCATGGCCAGGATGAGACTTAAAATTATTTCCACCCCTCTTTACCCCTCCAAAAAGCTCTTCTCAGCATTTTGGGGTTTAGGTGTTTTCTGAGTCAGAGTTGTGGGTATTTCATAGGCCTTGACAAAAGGTTCATGTGAGAGAAGTGCAGCTTCTCAAACCATTATGGATTTAACCCCCAGTCTCCAGCAGAACAGTTCCACACCTGAAGTATCACACTGTAGAAACCACCTGCTTTTGCTATTCACTACTAAATTTTATGCTTTGAAGCCTTTCAAAGCAGCAGTCTTAAAATCTTGGGATTTGTGGATAAAAAAGCCAACCAGACACAATATTTTCTAGAATGAGATTTGGCAGCCATGTTCCTGTGCCAGGATTCTGCTAAATGTGGCATGGTGCCTTCCTGGGCTGTTAGCACAGAAGGGATGAGCATCACCACTGTCCTGCATCTGTGCAAAACAAAGGTTTAGTAAATGCTGCAAGGAGATCTTAGTAAGCTGAATATTCATGCTGAGCTGTGCTTTAGGAGAATGAGAGACTTAAGCAGGAGATATTTGAGAAGAGCAGTCGGATTGAGGAGCAGAATGAGAAGATCAGTGAGTTGATTGAACGCAACCAGAGGTAAGGGCTGGAAGCCTCATTGCATTTCCAGACTCTCCAGCTTACACTTGGGCATAACGGGGGGGGTGTTTGTTAGGAGGCAGCCATATTCTGATATTTTAAATTTTTTTCTAAGGTATTGAAAGTGTGGGATTCTTCCCACCCCTTCTCTGCAGGGCTTATCCCCAAAACTCTGATTTACAGTGAATATGAATGTGTAAAAGGGGAACAAAACCCCTCATGTTTTCTGTGAGCACGCTTGCCCTGCTTCTGGGAGTTGCTTTCTTTTTGCTGGCTTTTTAGTGAGGTGAAGAAATTGTAGGGGATGTGGTGCCCTTTGTGAAGTTCAGCTGACACTAAGTTATCAAAACTCTTGGAACATGAGACGTTTTCAGAGAGGTGAAGCACTTATCCCAGCTGATTAAAATCTCTGCTGTGCCAGGCATAGCCTTACCACCCCTATGAGATCAGCCTCTTAGTGCAGCATATCCTGCAACATTGTCATGAATTCAGCAGAACTTCTGTGCTTTGGAATGTCACCTTTTCTGTCTGAGCCCTTGGTTCCAAGCCCTGTGTGTCCAGGAATGCCCACAGTCTCCCTGTTCACAGGTACGTGGAGCAGAGTAACCTGCTGATGGAGCAGAGGAACCACTCCCTGCAGACAACAAATGAGAACACACAGGCAAGAGTGTTGCATGCAGAGCAGGAGAAGGTAATGGTGACATGAACAATACCAGGGTTGTTGCATTGAAACAAGGCTTGTTAGTCAAGGCAGTTTTCTTAGAAGGCAACTGCAGTTTTGAACTTGGTTTTGACAAAACAATTGGATGTCTTGATGGCTTTCATGACCAAAGCATCACAGAGGATACAACCATTTCATGCTGTCATAACTTTAATATTCTTATCTTGTAGGAAAGTGTCTGATTTATTGTTAACTGTGTAGGCATGTGGCCAATGTGTTGAGGAATTGTGTATCACAGGGCATTTGAATTGGAAGTACTTCAGTTATTTAGTTGCACTGATAGTTCCAGAAGTGTTTTATTCCTCCTATATAACTGACATAGTGAATATAGATACAAGAAAAAATACTTCCTGCTGGAGTTTCTTCATTGCACTTTTGTGCTTTTTTAATGCTAATCAGAAGCTGTTTGTTTCTCCCAGTAACACATTGTGCTTTTATGACAGGAGCTGTTGGGAAGTAGCTTTTAAACCAGTAAATGGCATTTATGCATGGCTGCATATCCTGAACCATCCCTAGGCCAGCCTAGCCCAGGAGTGTTGCTCTGGCTCTGCCACTGCATGATGCCTGCTCTGCTTTCTCAAGCACTGGCTTCTTAAATTACACCAAGTTCAGTCTTGCTCTGTGCTCTCCTGCTGGATTGTCTCTCTCCAGTTCAAAAATGAGGTGACAAATGCTTCCTCTGTGTGAGAACCATAACTTGGTGCACCTAAAACTGACCAGAACTGCAGCTTTCCAAAGTGTGGTAAAGAGCAGAGCAGGGAAGAGCTGATAGTGTTGAGAGCAGACAGGAAGAGGCTGCTTTTCCACCCCCAGCCCAGGCTGCACACCCACAATGTGTGAGAGATTGTAACCAGGAATGAGTCAGACTGAAATAATAAATTAAATCCCTTTCTCAGTGAGGACAGCATCCTCCTGGTACAATAAAACTTGGGAAGGAATCATCTTTTGGAAGTATAAGATCCTCAGGAGTCTTTTGGGCCTCATCTTCAGCAGGACCCCACTGACTGAGCAGTCACTGCCTAGGGATGATGTTACATGAACAGGCTTCAGGCCAGACCAGGAAAGCCCTGACTTGCACTGGGATATTTCCCCTGGTTCTGTGGGAGTATTGACTGGAAATATGAAGGCTGATATTCCTTCCTGTTCCCTTTATCTACCCCAGCATGCCTTGGGACTGCAGTCACTGAATCCTCAGGGACAGACAGAACCAGGAAAGAGGACAGGAAGCTGTTTTATCCATTGTTTACATACAGATAGGCACTCACCATTTATTTGGTATTTATTTGTACACAGGATCACTGAGCTGTTGATAACTCTCTGCTTTTGGGTTATGGATCTTTGGCCCTGGCAGAGCAAGTCCCAGCTTTAGGTGAAGGCTTTGTGAACTATAAGTAATTCCCCACCTCTCCAGTGCAGGTCACAGCCAGGACTGCTCCCACCTTTGGTGTGTGACATACCCCAAGGATACCTTTAGTGCCTTTCTTTTTACATCAGGCTTCGCTCCCTTTTTCTGTCTAAGCTTTTACAGTCCTTGGAGTAATTTAAAGGCTTCTCTGGCATGCCTTAGGCTCCTGTTATGAAGCATTGTGCTTTTCTGCTGATGAATACCTCTGCCTTTCAAGTTGTGTTCTTAACCCTTCCTGTTTCCTGTCGCTGCTTTCTCTTCCCAGCACATGCTGCCAGTGGATCGGGGCTGGGACCAGGTGAGGCAGTGTCTGCTGACTGTGTAGGTGGTAGATGGTTGTGCCCTAGGTAGTGCCAGCCCAGCTTCCTCTTGAACTAGAAACTGATTGGCATGAAAAGAATTATCTCAGAGCTTGAAATGAGCATGGATCCTTCACTGGGAAAAGGACTTCAGTCTGGCAGTGTCTCCCCAACTGGCCCCCTCTTTCTTGGGGAGCCCTTTCCAAGAATTCTGTCCCATTTCTGCTTGTCCCACTCCCCATGGGAGAACAGGATCATTGTCAGAACAGGCAGAGCTCACCCAGGATTCTTGGTGCCTGAAAGCTGGAGGCTGGAGCTGAGCTGTGGACATGAAGCATCCTCTGTAGAAACTTCTGTCTAGTAACCCTTCCTGCAATAGGATTTTCTAATTTTGTTTTCTTTATTTGCCATTAAAGACA
>VZTT01006578.1:0-15982 GCA_013400855.1 Buphagus erythrorhynchus
GAGCTGTGAAGGCACCTCTGGGTCTGTCCTATAATTAGCTTTTAGTCAGTTTGGTCTTAAAATACTCCTATTTTCTCTGACATCCTGACCTTGCCTCTTGCTTTAGCTTTTGACGTAACAGCCTCCAAAACTGTCTATGTTTTTATGGAGTTTCTCTGCGATATCCTCTACAGTAGATTGTGAAACTTACAGGAGAAGTGAAAAGTAAACTTGGAAACTAACAGCATATTTAGTATCTTGATATAAAATTTTGCTATATTTGTGTTGAGGACAGGTTTTGGGGTTGCTCATAGATTGTTAAAAAGCTGCTGTGAAAACCCTGTGCCAATCATACTTTGATATCATTTCCCCTTTAAATTACTTTAAGTTACTTTACTTCCCATTTATATTACAGTATTCTGACTGTAGTAATTGATGCTACAGCAGAAAAAGTCAGGCTCTTCTGGTCTGGGACTGTTGAATCCAGCCACAAGAGAATTGTCATTGTGGTTGGGACCTCTGAAAGACACAATCAGAGTAGCCACTTGAGGCATGTGCAGTTTTTGTCAACTCTGCAGCATTTAACAAATAGCATTGAAGTGTTTTATTCAATAAATGAATGTGAGAAATGAAGCCTGTGCCTATGTCTGGTTTTAAGTCCTTCTCTTTAAAAGTCAGCCAGCATGTGTCCTAAACCACTAAACAGCAGGTTTTTGGGAAAAGGATGTTTTGATAACCAACTATATAACTAACTAGAGTAGTTGGAGGTTTTGATAACTAACTGGAGCACTTATAAACTTGATTTTGCATCTTTGAAAATAATGGCAAAACTCCTGCTGAATTAATGACATAGAGTCAGGTTATATATGCAGCTGGTCACTTGCATGTAGAGCAGTTTCAGTTGTTATTGTGCCATTTTGTATAGAAACACTGAAAATAGAATTTTTATTTATAAGAACTTACTGAAAGTACTAAAGAAGTAATTCTTCAGAGACATCAGCTGAGGGAAGAGCAAAAGATCTTAAAAGTTCCAGTGCTAATATATGTAAAAACTTTTACATTAAAAATTAAAAACATTACTTGCTAGTAGTTTCAAGGAGAAGACTTTTAACTATCTCTACCTTATCCTAAATGTTATATTATTTCCATGTGTGGAATTTGAAACAAAAATCTATTTAACCAACAAGAAGGGCAGTGTGTGTGATGCTTGTCGTCTTTGCTTTCTAGAACACTTCTGCAGCAGTTGCAGAGACTCCAAGCCATGGTTGCTGGAAAAGTGTCCCGCTCATGCAAGGCAGCTAGCACACAAACAGGGACCTGTCTTATGGTGAGTGGCGCTAAGGCTGGGAATTGTAAGGGAATGAGAATGTCTTTCCACTCCTCAAAGGCACATCTCTTGTTCTGCAAAGCCTCTCAATGGCAAATTTGCAGCTTGGGGAACTCCTTTTCATGATTTGATGATTTTGAGGGAGGTGAGACTTGTGACTGATGAAGATTAATGATTGTGGGAAGGCACTGAGTTCTGGAGGAGACTGGGCCTGTGCTTTTGGTTGGGTGCTGCAGTGATGAAAGAAGAAGCTATGTTCTTCCAAGGGACCCACTTTATTATTTCCTGAAGTATTATATGTGGGAAATGGTGTCTAGCGTTGTAAAATAAAAATAAGGGTGACCTTTGAGGCTCGATTCATTTTATACCAATAAAAATAAACTTGCTCAACCAAATAAAAATATGAATGAGGCTGTAAATCTACCTCTGTACTATTTCAGTAGTAGTAGTCAAGATAAGAAAATGAGTAGAATGAAACATTTCCTTTTCCCTCCTTACACTCAACTAGCAAGTTCTCTTCATACCTAAAGTGCTGTAAATTGATGGAAATCATTTACAAGGCCTAAGCTGTTCTCCCAATCTAGCCTCATTTTCTCTGGGAAGCAAGACTGGGGCCAGCAGCAGAAATAACCTTGCAAATTCTCAGCAGTACCTGTAAAACACACATAGTAGCTTTATCTGCATTTCAACTTTGTGAGTAAATAAGGCAGCTGGTCAGAATGGTACAGACATTGAAAATTAACCCCAGCATTGAAATGTCCTCTTTAAAACACTGAATTGTAATTGTATAGGTGCCTTTGCATGTGATGAGAATGGCCTCAAATGATTTGTTTTGATAAAGTATCAGTTCTCATGTACGCATGGGGATCAGGTACAATCAGTTCTCCTGCATCCTCCCTTTGCCAGATGGTGGTGCTGTGCTTTGCAGTAGTTTTTGGAAGCTTCTCTCAGAGCTATGGGCCATATCCTTCTGCTACAAAGATGGTGTTGCCCAGGCAGCATTCCTCACCAGAGTCCTATACAGATTCCATTGGTAAGTGACAGCTATTTCAGTCTTGCTATTTGCTTGGTTGTATTTAAACACTTGTTTTCCACACCCTTTCCTAACCCCCTTCTCAGGAACCTCTTGCATTTCTGCTCCTTAAGTGGCCGTTTTTTTATATATGCCTGTGTTTTTCTAAGAAGGATAGCTCGGCAAACTATGCTGATGGCAGCAGACTTCATAAAAATGAGCAAAACCTTTTCCCCACTAGTCTTCTTGGTACTTCTGTTTAAAGAATTTTTTGCCTCTGTTGGCAGAACTAAAGTTAGTGAAAGGTAGCAGGGTTTATACTCAGTAGCAAATGTTCATACTGTTAAAATGCACAAATTATTTCAGTTACTGTTTTCTTTGCCAGTGTTACCAAAGAGTCCAAGGACAGATTGGGAAACTGTTAGTATTACATAACTGTAATGAACCAATATATTATCAAAGTTATTATTTAATATTGTTTTTGTTTTGTGAATAATTTAGAGCTTTTTGATCCCTACCTGGACCATTCCTGTGGTTTCTTTCTTCAGCTATCATTGCCAGTTAATCACTATGAAAAGAAAAGACCTTCGCAGCTTTGGCTCTGACCTAACAGTTTACATTTCCTGAAATGACCAGGGCTGTTCTCTGAGCTGTCTATTGCTCATCTCATTTTGCCTTCTGTCTTTGTATGCAGTGAAGTCAAGGAGTCTACTAATTTATGAAGAGCCTCACCAACTGGAGGAGCCATCAAGCTCAATCTCCATTGCAGATCGCAATGACAGGCAAACAGACACCTCCAAGTTCACAACACTGTCCCTGGAAGCTGTGTCAGGGACACAGCAGGATGATATAATGCAATTCACAATAGCCAATGAGACAAGGCTAGAGAAATCAGTGCTGCTGGGCCTGCAGCAGCACAGGTGAGTGCAGGGTGGGCTGCTTGTCACATGGATGTTCTGTGTCACTCTTGTTCGTGCCTGAAGGCCAGAGGTCAGACTAGCAGCTCAGCTATGCTAGGCACCATGAGGCATGAAGTAAGAGTTTGGTTTTTATTTGGAGAGCCTATAGGCAAAGTCACTGTTGCTCTGGAGAAGTGGTTGCAACAGAATTGTAGTAATACAGCTACCAAACTTGGTACTTCTGCCAGAAACCTAACCCCTGTAAGCCTGTTAGTTGGGCCTGCCCATTTCTTTAAAGCACATACTTTTCTGCTTCCCAAGGAATAAGCTTTTGGCAGTTGTATGGAAGTGTGAGGTTTTGATGCGCTGGGGTGTCAATGAGGTTAGGGCATGAAGAGCTGGATTTTCTCACAGCAGTGATCTTCCGCAGCATTACTGCAGAAAGTTTGCAGGACTCAGTCTCAAGAGACAGACATGTAAAATTTTCTGACTCCTTAAGTTCCTACACTGAGTTCCCTCACTTTTAGCATAAATGTAAGTTTTGCAGGCCTCTGAAAAGAGAGAGAGTCACTGGTTTAAATATGTGTGCTTCTTCCTGCTGCACCTTTGCTTGCCTAGAACCAAAGAGATGACTACTTGAGTATAATTCAGTATGTTACCAGACTCAGCTAACTGACAAATACCTACCTGGTAAATACTGAATGGCTCTTTAGCATTAGCCAAATCAAGCAGGACATGTACTTAAAAAAATTACTCTTAGCATTAACCTTTGTTTTTTTGTTCTCTACAGAGTCAACTCCGAACTAGAAGGAAATGAAACACTGAAGATAATTGAAATAGATAGAAGAGTCAATGCCACCTCTTAAAAATAAAAAAGGCCTTTTTGCTTGACTTCCCTCTTTCCCACATATTTTCAACCAAAGTTCCCCTGACTTGTCATCCTCAGTGAACCAAAGTACAAAAGAAAGGGAGTTCAACTTCTGCATTGACTGGCGAGGCTGTGACTACAGATGGGATCTCTTGTCTTTATATAACTCCCTTCATATTGCACACAGTCCCTGTCTCTGCTTTTATCTCTTTCCTGTCTAAAACTGCAAGGGCAGGATTGAATTATGATGGCAGATGATGCCAGCAGTGTGCCAGTGACTGGTGGGTGTATGTGCCTGTACATGCACACAGGCTGATCTTAGCACGAAGACATTCTGGAGAAGAATTGTGTGAAACCAATGGAAGCATGTGGGTGATAGGTTCCTTGGGAGAAGGTGATTGAGAGGGAGAGGAGATGCAGCATGATGGTGCTTAGAGTCTCACCACAGCTCTGTGCCTATTGGTCTACAGCACTTGAGCCTTTTGTGGGGATAGAGAAGCACATGTGCAGCCTGCTTCTGAATGGACAGGAAAGGGCCCTGACACTGCTGAGTTCACAGCACAGGCAGGAGAGGGCTGGTCCATGATGCTACTGAATTTCCTCCCCTAGCTCTCTTCTCCCCTCCAGTCTCTTCATCACTTAGCAGGGTAGGTTTCCCTGTGCATTGAAAGCAGTCCTGGTAGGCTTCCCTGCTTCCACCCTTGAGAAATTAAGCAAGGATCACTTACTGTCTTTCCACACTCTGTGTGAGAGAATGACACTAGTTTAACTAAATCTGTTTAGAAAGCAGGTTTTGTTACATTTATGCAATATTTTAGATGGATGCCCTTTAGTCTGCTTAAGGCTGATCTATTTAGCTTAAGTCAGTTCCTTTCCCAACAAACTAAATCAATGTAAGGCTTAAACCAGAAGTGCCTCCTGAGAGGACCATATGGAATTAATTTATTGGCTTCTAGCTGGTTGATGAAAATTCCTGTGTAGACCTGGTCTCAGATTGTCTTGTGTTTTCCTTTCCTTGCCATCTTCCTGTTACTGTTGTAAATAGTATTTATTAGCTTCAAAAAATTCTGTTCAGGCAGTCGCAATGAAGATTACTGAGCTTTCCTAACCCTGTAAGTGATCTGGGCAGACCCTGAAATCAGACACACAAACATCACTGAACACCCATTTCCTCCCCGTAGGCTTAAATTGTCCTAAAATAAAGCCATATGTCTTATTTTCCTCTTACCTGCTTTTCCAGAGATATGATCTGAGACCAACTGCTTTGGGTACAGATAGGCCCAGCTCATGCCTAGAGGTGATGGATACTGTGTTAACTGTATGGCAAGGCAGCCTCTGATCTGAGGAGCTGATTATGTAGGCAGGAGACCTGTCAGAAGAGGAATGAGATGAGCATGTGGGGAGGTGAAGTGGCTGGCCTGGGCTCATTGAGAAAGCCAAGAGCAGCATTCAAGTCTGATCCTGGTCCAGTACTCTATGCTTTGTTTCCTTCTTGTGCTGTGTTGCTGTTGTCTTCAAGTGTCCTCTCTCTCTCAGTACCCTGGTCATGCCTTTGGCTGAGATGTGCTTCTTGCAGTTTGAACTCGGTCCAGAATTTGAGCAGGGTTTTATCTGGTTCCTACAGGATGGCACTTGTGCTCCATTGAGGATGGATCTAATGTGAAAATCCTAATTCAGCAGGCTAGCACAGCTACTTTACAGTTTACCAGAAGAAGTAATTTCTTTTAAAAAAGTAATTTGAAGCTCTTTTTATTTTTTTCCTAATGATAAATAAGGGAAAAACTAACTTAGCCTTACAAATAATTTTTTACTGTGTACAGTAGATACTTCCTGCAACTATTCTATTTTGTAAAGTACCGAATTTGTATTTTATTACAGCAGCTGTCACACCAGCTTCTTCCTTGTTCTTCATTCCCCTTAGACTTTCTTCCTTCAGCATCCTATTTACCACCCTTAGGCCTGACACAAAATTCAGTGAAATGAATGGAAGGGATTTGGTGAATTGGAGGAGATTGTGGATCAGTCCCCTCTGTGCCATTTTAAGAAGGTGTTTCACATCAGTGAGAGTGAAAGAAGTGTCTGACTCCATGAGCTAATACTGAGTTCTGGTGTACAGATGTGCTTTTCTAGGTAATGCCCTATTCTTCTATGCAAGTGCCTTATTATTTACCTGAGGTGACAATGAGAGGAGAAATGCGGTTGTAGTCTATTCTGCAAGTGTTCCCATCTTGGCATGGGTCAACCTCCACCATAAAGTCTGTTTCCCTTCACAGTGATCCTGATGGGTTCTCTGAATTATTCCAGTATCCATTAACAACTTTCGTTTTTGGTTTTTTTTTTTTTTAATGGTTTAAGGCTTCACAAAAACAGTGATCACTTGTGAGTGCCACAAGGGATGGCTGCGTTGCTCAGCCACTTGAGGTCAGCAAAGTGGCAGGAGAAAGCTGGGATTGACCCCAACTGGTCAGCATAAGTGGGCAAGGTCACAGTTTAGAAAATTCCTTAAATGGTCTTTTTTTTCCAGGGCACCCTTAGTTTGGTGCCTTTGAGGACAACCAAGTGGTTAAATGTTTTGCAAAAGAGGCCCCAGGGTGTGAAGCACAGCACCACTTACCAGTCTTGCAGTTTGCACTGTGCAGCCTGAGCTCCTGCCCACTGCCAGCTAAATGGATCACCTCCCATTTCAGATACAGCTAGCTGACTTCACTGAAAACCAAAGTGGAATTATTTCTCAGCTCTTAAAAGATAGATGATTTTGCACAACAAAATGGCTCCTCCTCTCTGAAACCTACTGCACTGGCCAACATTAAAACTTTGCCCTTTTTAGTGGTTTAATTTGGGCATATTTGTTCAAATCTGATTGGAAGATAATGATGTTTCCATCCTGAGCATTTTAAACTGGCCACGGTCTGGGTCAGGCCTCTGTACTAATTCATCCTAGCCAGTATGGCCATACTGATATCTTATAAGTGTTTGATAATCTATTGCTATAATCTTAAATTGTGTAATCCTTTAAGTTATTTTTAGGTACTCTTTTAGGGAATCTCTTGACCTAGCACACACATTGCTTGGGGATTTATTGTATTACATGTTGCTTTGTAATAAGGAAAAGCTTTGCTTCGCTTTGGTGTGTTTGTGATTATTTTTCTTCAGGGGCCTTAATAGAACAGGTTTCTCTGCTAGGGGCCAAGGAATCCCCTGTCATCACCTACTCCCAGGCTGTTGTGTGGCCAGGACCCCACAATCTCCAGAGGGAGTTTGTGCCTGTGTTCTGTACCTAGCAGGGGACAGGGGAGGCAGGACAAGGTGCCACTACACTGCCAGCCACAGCATCCAGGAGTGACCCCGGTGGGAATGTTGATACACTGCAGACCACGTGGAAAGGCAGCCTCTGTGCTCTGAGTTAAGGGCACAGGGCAGAAGTAGTAAGGTGTATTCAGGGAGGATGCCAGTAAGTGCTTTTAGTTAGCTCAGCTCTATTACTTGAGGCCTTAGCCTTCTGCCAGCGTGCTTTTTCTGATGGTCAGTGGCTTGGTGTTGTGGAATCATATGTGTGTATATGGACAGGGTAAGTAAAGGCATTGTGTGCTACATAATTTCCATTTCCAGTACAGGACTTAAGTGATAAACTTAAGAATCCTCAGCTGTAAGGTTATGTTTCTCATCAGCACAATTTTATACACACTAGTAAACTTACCTTTTGCCTATAGCTTTAAAGCATATCTAGATCTGTTGGGTCTTTGCTTCTAGGAAGATAAGCTATGAAGAAATGTAGGGCATTATTTTATATATATGTATATTTTAAAAGTCCAAAGCACAGGGCATGTGATGTTTCTAACGTTGTTAATAGTGTGTAGATAATACTGGGATTTTTCCCTCCCAGGCTATTTGTAGTTCTTTGCTGCACTTCTTTCATTTCATCTGTACTACTCCATATTTTTCAGCAGCACAGACTAATGGATTAGGCTGAGGTTCCTAGGCCAGATCCCAGCTGATACAACCGGCAGTGTTCTCACACACTGCTCTTGGAGGCTGCAGGTCTAATTTATACTGACAGGGGACCTCTTCCTCCACATCTCTCTGTGTAACAGTGTATCTTGATGTGTTCTTGATTCTTCTTACATAGACCAAACATTAGTCTAAAAACCCTTTTTTGCCTGCTAAAGAAACCAACCCACCTCTCCACTCCCATCCCCCAAAACTATCAGTGGTGAATTCTGTCTAGACGCTTTTAGAATGTAGGTCAAGTAAGTGGATGATGCTAATTGCTATGTTGGGAGGGATTTCCACTGAGTATTTGGACTCTAGATTCTAGCTAATGCCAAGAGGCCATTGTTCAAAACCCATGCAGCTAAGAACAGAGGAATACAGAGTATTTTTATACTCTTGGTGACTAAAATATTGCTTTCTTGAGTCACTAATTAAAAAGGGAACATTTTGTATTCTGAAGGTGAAATGATAGGTCAGTACTTCGTAGCTACAAAAGTTGTCCCAGCTTATATAATAGTGTAGTGCAATGATGTGTTGCTGCTTTGCACTGTCTAGTGTTAAAGTTTAACAACTTTGGGGGTTGCAAAGAGGAGCGAACTGATGTATGTGTTAAGTAAGGTCTTTAAAAAGAAAATGGCAGGATTCAATCCATTTTGTAGCTTTCTCATTGCCAATAAAGTGACATTGGGCATTCAGAGAATTTGTTGAAGGTTGATCCTGATTAATACTGCATTG
Source organism: Buphagus erythrorhynchus (assembly GCA_013400855.1). Taxonomy (NCBI): domain Eukaryota; kingdom Metazoa; phylum Chordata; class Aves; order Passeriformes; family Sturnidae; genus Buphagus; species Buphagus erythrorhynchus. Next base: position 8,811 of record VZTT01006578.1, read on the forward strand.
CTTAGGTAGATCAGCATCCATTGAAGACTCCAGGATTGAGAGGGAAATTGCAACTTGGTTTTCTCATTTTTATGTCATGCCTTTTTCTGCTTTACCAAGGTATGTGTATATATATATGAGTCAAATTAATGTGTAGAAAAAAGTGCATCATGCAGGAAACTCCTTTGTGATGCTGTTTGGATCTGATGCTGGATGGAGTTCAGATATTCTTTATTAGCAGTAGTCTCTTGTCTGCCCTACAACCGATCTCCAGATTGTTCCTTCAAGAGCTGCAACTAAAGAGGTGAGAACAGAACATGGAAAAGCTGGATTTGTAGACCTGTCTTACAGAAAGGGTGAAAGAAAAGGCAGATGAAGGGACTCCTCGCATCACAGGGAAACCTAGTTCTTGATTCCATAAATCAGCAGTGATAGCCTCTTTTGTTAGTTACCTGGTAGGTTTAGCTTTACTCCTATTCCCCATGCTCATTAATGCTATGCAGTCCTGGTATGCAGTTTATGCATACCTGACCTTTATGTTATATCCCACTTTACCCTCTAAATGGCAGGTAAAAATTTTTTTGAACCTTAGCAGTCCATAATGAAGGGAGTGGAAGAGAGAGAGGGGGAAGCAGAGGCAGGTACTGATTTTTTTTTTTAACAGAACTCTGCACACATCTGACTTTACCATAACAGATTTTAATTCAGTGGTGCTGATATAATGGCATCTTGCTTTCTTCATTTGTACAGTTAGTGAGAACAAGTGTGAGTGTGTGTGCATCTGTTCACATATGTGTGGTGAATGATCAAAAGGTGTCAAAAACGCAGAGTTTTATTAATGTAATAAGTGTTGGTAAATAAAGGCATCTACCTAAACACACAGGGCACTTTGGGCTTGGTGCAGCAGAAAGTCCAGGCATTTCTCTCTGAAACCTGTTCACATTCCACATCACAGAGCACTCGTAAAACTGTTGTGTGAATTGCTGTCTATGATTAATTGTTGACTGAATGTTGTTGCACTGTGTCATTTTTGTGTGTGTGCATAGATGGTCTGGCCTTTCTAGAGAACAGTTCTGGCTTGGTACAAAAAAAAATATTTTATATTCTGGTATAATTTTTGGTCTGCAGAATTATGACTTTGAATGTTTTCTTTTTAAATTTTTTTTTCTTTGAGTTGTGTAAATTAGCCTTAAAAGGTGGCCCCTGGGAGCTGTCCCTCGAGCGTAGTAAGGTGCCAAGCCAGGGGAAGCAGTTTCCTCTCAGAGGGTGGTGCAAGTACATCCCAGTTTCCCCCGAGATTCACTAGGCCTTCCAAGGGTAAATTACCTGGCGTTGCTCTCTGGAAGAGAAATATCCATGGCCAATTCCATTGCCTTGGGCCATGCAGAACAGCACCTTGTGACTAAGTCACTCTGCTGTGACACCCCTAGGGCACTTAAGCTGATCTTTCCCTTTCCCTCTGTTCATGTGAATGCAGTATAGGTTTGTGCAAACATTTAAAACTACCTAAGATGACAGGGACAGTGATACTAGTGCAAAAGCACTTCTCCTCCCCCCATCTCCTTGGTAAACTTCATTGGGGCCTGTTCTGAATGCAGATATCTCTATTCTCTTGCCATGTCTATTTAACTCTGTGTCTGTGTTCAGTGACCTTTCTATTTTTGTACAAGTGCTGTCATCTGGATACGGTCCCACCTGATTGTTCACACTGCAAACATGTCCATTGGGTGGAAAGAAATTGCTCTTTTTCCTTTTTAAAACATCTGCCTGATTCTGTGAGAGAACAGACTACCTGCTTTTGTAGCCTAAATATGTATGTAGTGAAGTATGTTATGCTTTTCATTTCTTGCAAATAAATATTTTCTGTAGAAAAAAGCAATTACTACTTGTTTGTTTTCCTGATGATCGGAAAAAATCTGAGTTCTCGACTTTCCCAGGTGTGCCAGCATGTGCCATGTGTCCACCTTCAACATGGCAGAAGCCTGGTAATTTAGTGATAGAAAAGGAAGGATGGGGGGTTCTACTGAAGCTGGCTGCCCCTTCCCTTTTTGAGGTTAGCAGAGAATTATATCTCAGAAATGAGTGGAAATCAGGTGAAGGCCTATGGCATTTAACAGTGATAGTGACACTCAGTGCAACACTGTGCTACAGCCCTAATTACAGTAAATTCTCTGTACAAGTGGGATCCAGGCAGGCTGATGCTGGAGGGAGCAATGCTTCAGCCCAGTGAAGCAGTCTGCCAGGGCCTGCTGGGGCTCATCTGTGTGGGCCAGAGAGGCCTCTGGAAGGTAAGGCCTTTCCCTGCTCTGGCTTTGCACTGGGCTTGTATCAACTGGAGTGAGCTCTTAAAAGAGCACCTTCTGTTTTGGCTTGTGGAGATTGGGTCTTCTGCTGGCCTCAGGTCCTTTCCTTAGCCTGCCCTGAGATAATTTGGGAGCTTTCTCCAGCAATTCAGAACTTCTGCCTGCATGAGCACCCAACATTATGCCCTGCAGCTCAAACCAAGCCAGGGCACAGAGCTGACCTCTGCTGCTTTGAGTAGACATGGACAAGAAAATGCGTGATTGCTTTCAGTTAGAGGACTCTGTGTCTTTGCTGGTCATCCAGGGAACTTGACGATGGATGACCTAGAGCAGATCTGAAACTTATCCTGTGCAGAGCTGGAATCACAAATGGTACAGTAATTTGTTTTATGCCAGTTTTCTACTAGGAGAGAGACCTCATTATATGAGTACCATGCATTCCTACAACAGCAACCGAGAATTTATCTTCCACAGGAAATACTAGCCGTGGAAGTAATAGTTCCAGCTTAACTGAAAATGGGAGTGAGATAGATAGATGGCTTTGGTGCCTCCTTTCCAAGGCCTCTTAAAGAAGACTGCTTTAGAGTTTGGGGAAGGCAGCATACCATGCGAATTGGAACACTGTGGGCTGCACTAAATTTGTGACTGATGCGGATTTTCAGAAATGCCTTGATTTTGGGCTAAAGAGGTTAAAATAACAAAATAAATTGGCAGTGAAGGAAGAAAAAAAGAGCTCTTCCCCAAGGATCTTGCTTCTTGCCTCTTGCTTTCCAAACAAGCAATTTCACTTGCCAGGACTATTGATCCAGGGCACTTGTTTGCAGCATCAAGCCATATATAGCATTTTTAGAGGAAAATTGTTAGACTGTGACTGATTGGGAAAGTTACCCTCAGCTTAGTTTTAGCTGAGCTCAGTTCCTCCAAGCAAACAAAACACAGGCTGGTGATTACCCATGGGTTAAAAATCTCCTTGGATCTCTGTGTGACCCTTAAAGCATCACACAACTGCAGGGAGTCTGTGATTAAAAAAGAAACCCCCACATGATGGGGAAATGCTGTATGATGAGCTGTCAGTCTCCCTACCTATCAGCCTCCAGGACATGCTGTTCTTGGAAAAGCATCTTACTGTTTGAATTCAAGGCTGGATTTTGATACTCCTTTTCCAGGCTGATTCCTGTGGCAGGGCAAGAGGAAGGATGTCCAGATGCAGCTTGTGATGGCTCTCATGGCACGTTTGGGTAGAAAGTGTTCTCCTTATGCTGTTAGCTATTGTTTGTACCTATTTTACAACAGCACAGACTTCACCCCCCCTGAAGGTATTTAATGGAAGATTAATTCCTGATTCTCCCTTTCCTAATTTGTTTGCTTTAGAATTTCTTTAGAAACATGGGCCTCATGCTTGTGGCATGCTGGTGAATTTGGCTTGTTCCATTTATTCCATGCTTCAGATTCCTGGTCTGCAAAGCCAATGGTAGTTTCGTCCTCTCTGTAAATCACACTGAGATTAAGCAAAGCAAGGTGATCCAAATGAGATAGCAATTGGAAAAAAAAGTGTATCTCCTTTCTAATGAATAATAATGCTTGGGTGTCTTGTCTCCCTCCAGTTTGTGCCTAAAAAAAAGTGATTTGGTTTCTCCTTTTCTTGTTGTTGCCTCTTTGTGGGCTTCAAATGGTCCGAAGGAATGACTTCTTTAAGTTTTCGTTATTGAATTAATCTTACAATGTATTTGCACAAGTTCCATATATTGCTATGAAATTACTATTTTGTGTATCTCTAGTAAGGAGGAAATTACAAGTTCTGGCCCCTATCTTTACTGTGGTACAGCTGAGGGAATATAAGAATGAGTTCATGATTGTTGGGTTTTCTCATTTTCTCTGTCTCAAGAAATGATTAGGTCCTGGTCAGCCCCCCTCTTTTTAAAACCTCTTTGGTAAAAACCTATGTTTGATCTGCTCAGCTGATCTGGGTCCCTCATCGCTGAGCCTCAACACCCCTCAGTTTCCCAGTGGATGACCAGTGCTCTACTAGACCTTCAAATGTTGACCAAAAAGGAATGTTTTTGTGGGCGGATCCAATCTATCAACATTGGATCTGGAAAGAGAAGCTGGCCACTTATGTCACATTTAAAAAAAGATTTAAATCTTTTTAAGATTTAAAGGAGGAGATGCAAATACATGCATACACATCTCTATGTGTATAAATATACTTTTATGTTTTGTATGTTTTTCCTGAAAATTGAATGTTGGGGGCTATGGGGATGAATTTTGTATGAACTTAAGGAATATGGAGCATTTAAAGTAGACTGACTTCTCACTGGCTAGCCTAGCACAATGAACAAGGTTGCCTCACCCTTCTCTTCCTCAATCCCCTTTTTCATATATCCATCTCTTTTCTATTAGAAAAAGAAATTTCAGTCCCTCCTGCTTGGAATAAAACTTACTGCAGTGCACTCAGTCTGTGCATGCTGGAGTGTTCAAAATGGGATTTAACAGGCGTGTGAGTAATGGAATAAGTCTTCCCTTGGCTTTACTCCAAAAGGCTGAAATCCCTCCTTTTGCTGCATTTCCTCCACCATTCCCACCATTCACCCTGCTATTCATGGCATGCAGTATGGCGAGAAGTTTCCACCCAGGAAAAAGCTCCTCACCTACTGAACCTTGTCAGCTCTCCCAGACAACCAGGGGAGGCGCTACCGAGTGATGTGAGGTGCTGCATTTAACCTGATAGCGCTTAAGAGATGAGAACCCAGACCTGGGAGTTCAGATTTTTGTTAGCATGGTAATCCCAGATACTGGCAAAACCTGCTAAAAATCTAATTGTGTGCTCATCCTTTCCCTCCTGGCCCAGTGGTATGTCTGCAGCCACACCTTGGAGCAAACGTGATATTCCTACAAAGTTTCTGCTGTTGCTGCCTTGTTGTACAGGGACTGATAGCTACACCACAGGTGTAATTGTGTAAGCAGTGCTTTCCTTCACGAGCCTCAGACTCTCATAATTGCTCATATTCAGAAGAAAGGCAAAGGAAGTCAATTTAGCTCTCCATGTTGCAAATGAGTCATGCAAATTGCAGCAGTCAGAGAAAAAATAGGTAATCTCGGAGCAGAGTGTAAATTTGGTCATGTGGATAAAAGGGTTATTGACAAGCAGAAGCTACAGGAGGGCTTATGCTGAAGGAGGAGGTGGCTCAGTGGCATGGATGTTCACTGGAGAGGGCGCAGGAAATCCTGATTAGTTGTTGGGGTTTGCTCCAGCTGCTCTAGGGGAGGTGGAGCCGTTAGCTGGGGCTCAGGCCACAGAGCTGTTCTCAGGTGGACTAAAGGCTGAGAGAATAAAGCTGCAAGATGATGCACAGTGTTTTTCTCTTCAAGTGCAAAATTAATTTGCAATTACAGGTTTTTTAGCACATGTTATTGGCATCTTCTCATAGCAAAGGGCCACATGGTTTTCACCAATGACAAACCCTCAAAAATAGCACTGATAAGACAGGGACTTACGGTGCCACTCCCCATCCTGGAAGCTGGCTTTTGGGCTGGCTCTGAACTGCTCTTTGACAGGTCCACCCCAAGATGGTTTAGTTTGGTTCTACAAAAAATTTTTGTCACAGTATCTTAAATACTTTCTAAAGCAACATTCACTGCTGATTTCCCTGGAATTTCAACCAGAGACTTTCCACCTGAGGTCCCAGTTCTCAATGGAAAAGCACCAATGGTTCCAGTGGAGCTCCATGAATATTTGTAGGTCTCTCTGCACAAAGCTCAGAGGAGGATCCAGACCTTCCTTTTACAGTCCTGCATAAGAACCTTAGTTTTGCTTCTAATAAGCAAAGGTTCTACATTGCTTAATTATGCTTTATGTGCTTCACCAGTAATTAAAAGTACTCTGAGATTTGGGGGAGAAAACATATATTTGAGCAAAGCACCTGTGCATGCAGGGAATGTATGCATTGGTTATGCATAGGGGTAGAAGATGCCTTTGAAGGTTGGTTCAACTTTTCAATACTCATGCTGTAGTGAAAAGACCCACTTTTCATCACCCAACAAGGTGCTGGTGGCTACTGCCAACAAGGGGCAGGAAGATTGGCTGGCTTGGAGGGCCTGTCAATGCTGAAGTTGAGGTGAAAGATGTGTACACAGTATGTGCTTCTCGTGGAGAAGCTGAATCTGTGAATGGGATTGGGAAGGAGCAAGGACCAGGTGTAAGGAATCTTGAGTGGCACAGGGCTCACACAGAAGAGGTAAGGCTGCTCAGGGAAGTCATTTGCAGACCACGGGGGTTTGTGAAATCTCTTCCTGTAGGGTTTGCCTTTTCTGTAGAGCATAATTGTCCATGGGTTTCTTTTTTGGTTTTTTGTTTTTTTTTTTTTTTTTTTGTTTTGTTTTTTGATTGCATTACCTCAGAGAAATTTTGGATACAGAAAATAAAGCACTGTCTTAGTATAATTCCTGCAACAACTTCTGTATAGCCACAGACCTCAATCTTTTCTGTACTTTTTAATCTTATTGTCACTGTCAGCTCTTGTGCTGAAACATGTTGACGCTTTGCTCTGACGTTTTCCTTAGTGTCCCCTAATGAAGAAAAGAGAGAAGCAGGGAACCAGGTGGGAGTACAATTAACTTTACGAAGGGGCACCGTGATGCTTGTCAGAAGATGTCTCTGCCGCTGGGTGCTTTGATTCTGAGTGCACCAAATTGACATCACCGGGGGAATAAATTGGAAGCAATAGACGAGCAAGCGCAGGTGTAAGAAGACGAGGGCACCGCTGAGTATTCTGAGACACCTGGGCTCGCTCTGGAAGGTATTTGTAGAGTGACGCGGGGCGGGGTGGGGCCGGGTGTGGCCGCGGGGGCGCGGCGGGGGCGCTGCACGGCAATTGGCCGGCGGGCGGCGGG
>VZTT01006578.1:24712-76210 GCA_013400855.1 Buphagus erythrorhynchus
CCCCTTGTGGAGAAGTCCCTATGGCCTGACAAAACGAAACTTCTCTCTCTGAAGTGAACTGAAAAAAAGACTGTTTAAGTTGGGAATTGGCTGAAGTAGTTTTTACATGTTTGTCTTGTTGTTATGAAGGTTGGGAGAGGGAAGGAAAGAGTGGTCTGAAGATCATACTCTGAATTTGGTTTTTTTTCTTTCTCTGTCTAGTTAATAAAGTTTTTTATACCCTTTCAAGTTTTAGGCCTGCCTTGCTCTTTTGCTCCTAGTTCTGTTTCACAACAGAAAATGAGTATATTTAAAATTGGCAAATCAAAACTATGACATTATTTAGTGCATTGGCTGGGAAATTCAAATTAAACCAAGACAAACTCCAAAAAAACCGAGTGTGCTGATCAGAGCCTTACCTCAAAGTCTAATTCTTGCCCATTGAATGTTGTCTCAGCTTTTTTCACCTGTAGAGCTGTAATCTGTGACAATACATAACACAGGCAGTGCAGGGCCTGAGTCTTTGTAGATACACTTTGAGAAATAGAGGGAAAGGAACATAAAGAGACCTATTTTAGACTGCAGATGGAATCTGTAGGACAAAGTGGGAACAGATCTTCAACTCTAGCACTTAGAACAAGATCTCTCATCCAGGCCAAAAAGACACTGGAAGAGAAAAGGATTGAAACTGCAACTTTCAAAGAAAACCTGAAAGTTGGGGGAGAGGCAGAGGACACCTGTACATGTGTGTAATAATTTGATCTTGCTTAGAGTGTGATATACCCAAATATACCTAAACGGGGCCTAAGGAAAGCTGGAGAGGAACTTTTTACGAAGGCATGTAGTGACAGGACAAGAGATAATGGCTTTAGTCTGAAGAAGAATGAGTTTAGATTAGGTATTAGGAAGAAATTGTTCCCTGTGAGGGTGGTGAGGCACTGGAACAGGTTGCTTGTCACTGTCGGGTCAGATGTGACATATACACACACACTTGAACGGAATAATAATGGTGTCCTTTTATTATGTGTGTTCTTCAGCTTATATACTCTTAACAAAGTGTGATCTTAAGTCATTGACTACATCACAGTAACTTATTATATTCATTCGTGCAAAGCAATTAACGTCAATATATTGGGTAAAAATTTTGCAAAAGTTAATAAGGCACATATACACGTTTACTTATGCATGTAGTCTGGCTACAGAAATTGCTGTTTCTTCTACTAACTCAGTTTGGCTTACAGGCCAGCTGTCAAGCCCCTCCATAGTTGCCCAGAGAAGCTGTACATGCCCCATCTCTGGAAGTGTGCAAGGTCTGGTTGGAAGGGGCTCTGAGCAACCTGGTCTAGTTGAAATTGTCTCAGCCTATGGAAGGGGTGTTGGATCAAGATGATCTTTAAGATCCTTTTCAAACCAAAGCATTCTTTATTTCTATGAAGTTTTGCTTCATAGAAACACTATGAAACAAGAAACACATAGAAACACATAGAAACAATGGCTCACTGAGCCATTGGGAGGGTTCATTTTTAAAGGTCTTCTGCAGACTGAGGCTGCTACAGGGCACTAATTGGTTCTTCTGAATGTCTCAACACCTTCAGTTAGTTTAGTGAAATGGCTCAGCATAAAGTTGGGGAGGAGGCTGAGGGGAAAGGGAAAGATTTGTTAGGTGATTCTGAGGAATTAATGATCACTAACTACTGAGTTCATGACAAAGAGAGCTGGTGCAGGGCTGATTTCGTGCTCTGGGACTGAGCCTGATATTTCCCAATACCTGTCTATACTGCATCTTTGAGGAAGTTTGGTGGTTTGAAATGCTTGTGCTAGAAAAACCTTGGTAATGAGGTCCCTAACCTTTCAGTTTTGGATTTCCATTCCAATGCAACTCTGAATGGCACTGCCAGAATCCCTTTCCATTTAACAGCTGTTTGAAAGCTTAGCTAGATTCAAAACTTAGAGTTCCTAATGGGAAAGTGCTATTTCATAATTTGGTTCATTCAACTTTTTTTTTTTTTGAGGGGTTATAGCATTAAATTCTGCCTACAAAGTCTTCTCACAGCCCTATGACTGCCTAATACTAGTCCCCATTGCTGCAGACAAATGGCCATGCAGTCAGAGAGAAGGGAGGTGTCTAATTGGACTTGGAGGAAGGTGTTTAGTGGTCAGAGGCGTGGGTAGTGGGAATGTGGTGGGTGAATACTTTGTCTTGCTTTCTCATATCCTTTTCAGATTTATTCAAAATTATCCATTCCTCCCTCACTGTTACTAAGGAGTTTGTGTTTAATATGTACATCCAAAATATGTACATATTAAGGCTATATGATGCAGAAGTGTTTGAGGGTATGAGCTGAGGCTTTTTAGAGAAAGAGGAAAAAATTATCTTGTTTAATAATTCTTAGAAGCACTGTGCTTCTGTAGAACTCGCTTCAATATTTGTATTTTCATCAACTTCAAAGTATTTCAGAATTGTAAAGTTTGTTTCAATATTTCTTATTTCTTTCAAATGTTCATGAGTTTTGCCTTTCATAAAACCAGATAGCAGAGTCCTTAGTAGTCAGATTGTATTTCTTCTAAATTGTATGACTCATCAGGAAACTTGACCCACTGGGGAGCATTTTCCATGTGGGCCAAGTATTAAGATTCAATTGCACAGATTCATCAAAGATGATGAGTCGAACACCCTAGAATCCCTCTGTGCTCTGAAACTGCTCCCTGCTGTTGTGTAATATGCAGGAGAGGGGACTGCCTGTGATGCTCTGAGAGGTGCCATGGGGTTTCTGGGCACCATAGGAGAGGATGAGGAAGCAAAATAGCTTTAAAGCCCGTTAGCATTAAAAGATGATGAGAAAATACCTTCCTGTCATCACTTTATTTCATTACGTTGCTAATGAGTTTTCTCTAGGGATGGTAATGGGGTAGTTCTGATGCTTTTATCCGATTAGTGAGTGATCCCAGGAGTATATCCTTTTGTTGTGAAAACACATTGAGGTTCATTCCTCCTGTAGCATTGCATCCTGAAGGTTCTCTGAAGGCAATGAAATGCCATGTGAAGGTGCATGCTAGGCCTGGTCCTTCATTACTAATTGCTGATGTTAGTCTTGTCTATAGTTTTGAGATGGAGCCCTAGAGGGCAATGGACTCTCCTGTGAAAGCAAGTGAAATGCCAAAGATGCGAATAAAGTTTCATTATGAGTTTTGAGGTTACTTGTAAGCTGAGACGCTGAGAGAATTTGCATTTTAAAACAGTCACGTAGATAGGAAACAAAAGATAAGTGCCTTTGATGCTACTGCCTCAAGGGATATCTGGTACTAAGTGCCTTCCCAGGTGCTTATGCTTGTAGGAACCTCTTCTGGCACTGCAGTCACCTCCAGATTTTCGCTTGATTTAAAATGACATTGCAGAAGGAATTAGCAACAGTTCTGATGCAGCTGACATGTTTGGTTGTGGGTGGCCTTCCATTAGTGAAAAGAACTTAAGCTATTCCTTGTTTTTCATTTTTATCTCTGCAGATAGCCAACACTACCTTGTCACTTCTCTTGTAGGGCACTGCATATGGCTTTGCAGCAGGTAGTTTTGTCCCTGGCCAGTGTCTGCCATGAGAGAATGTACGTCTTTCTATATCTTTTAGTTGCTCTCTGTCCTTTTAAGTCCATAATTTTCCTTTGTTGCCCCGCCTTCAGCAAGACCCTGGTGCTCCGTGTTATTTATATACCTGGGGCTGTGCAGTGCATGGTACAATGAACGAAGAACACAGAATTATATGAACGCTGGATTTCACATTCTACAAGGTTAGATTTAAGTTATTGAGGTTGCTCAAACAGTTTTTTCCTGCCTCCAAGGTTAGTGTGAGCTTTGTAGTACAGTGCTTTATCTCTGATTCTTTACCATCAGTATGTTTGTAAGCTGCTTCCTTTTCCCCTTTAGAGTCGCAAAATGGGGAGTTTCCAAGCCTTGCAGTGGTAGGCCATGTTGCAGAGGGGTTACATGCTCTTTTAAAGTGTAATTCGAATAGAGACTGGTTTTTGACTTCTTCCCGTCAATATAATGCAAACCTATGGTGAAAAGGAGGAGGCACTAGTTACCCTCTCCAGCTTTTCAGCTTTTGTTTTTTCCCAGCTTTTTCAGGTATTGAAGGAATGCTGAGAGGTGTCTGACAAACCCCTCTGATGCATAACAAACAGGGCTGGAGTAAGCAGTGGGTTGGGTACAGGGTAGGGCCGTGATGCTTGCCTGGACTGTCTTTTGCCTTTGTGAATCTTGATTCAGCCTGGACAGCAAACAGCAAAACAGTGTTTTTAATTTCCTTGAGTGTGATATGGACCATGTCACAGTTAGATAAATGTGCTGTGTTCCAGAGTGATCAGCAAAATTACTGAGTGTCGGGTTATTTGGCCTCTGTCTTGGCAGCATTTTGTTTCTCTTTTTTCAGCAGAGAGAAGGATGAGTAATGTTGGCTGTGAAGCTGGGGCAGCTACCAGTTGGATTGAGACCAATGAAGCAGTTAAGATGCCCCTGCACAGATTTTACATATGGTGTTTAGAAACAGCTACCCTGATGGCCTTCAGTCTAGTGGCCTGGAGTGGCAGCTCTATTCCCAAAAATCCCCTTACCAAACAGACCTTAATCCGTTTGAGAGGGAGAAAAACCATAACCTTCAGCAGGGATGGCTGTAGGCAGTCTGGCCTGGCAGGCTCTGGTACGTTCCAAAGGGAAGGCTGGCAGAAGCACAGCTTTTCTGCTTTCCAGAGGAGACACTGCATGTCTTTCCCTCTGGGAATAACCTGGACTTTCCAGTGCACAGCAAGCTGCTGTCCAGACCCCAGACTCCTGGTGATGTGATGGACGTCAACAACATAAGCCAAGCATTTTGCATGTTTGTCCAAGCCTCTGCACAGTCTCAAGCCAGAAGCACTCTAAGAAATGCTGTCCAGGACAGGATAAACCCAGAGAGAGTGTTGTGTGAGCTCCTCTCTTAAAGAATCTGTTTAGAAAAACCTCACATGTGGTTAAAAAAAAAAAAAGTGGAGTAAATTCTGCTAATCTTTTTTTTTTTATGAAGGACACAAAGCTGAGCTATTTCTGGCTGCAGCTGGGTGAGATGCTTAATATGACACACAAATAATTTTATTTCCTCATATGTAATCTTCTAGAGTCACGTATTCAAGAGGAAATAATGCATTCTTTCCAATTTTTGCCTCATGTCTGGTGAAAATGTGAGAGGTCAGAGAGCAGGGAATTTAAAAGGAAAACCTAATCTAATCCCTTGTTGGGCAATATGGTATTTTTTCCCTAATCTCTGGATTGCTCAGTACACTCTTCTCCCCTTACCCACACCTCCTTAGTGCAGAAAGGAAAGCATTGAAATGGAATTTTGCCATCAGCAGATGATAGGTTGAAGCTGTCATTTTCCTGCCCATACAATAGCTGCTTACAATTCCACCTTCACTTCTTTCTGGAGAAAGGCTTTAAGTTTGGTGTTTATATGAGTACTTGGTCCAGTAAGCCACAGCTGCTGAGCCCTAGCGTGGGGGCTCCTCTCCTTTCACAGCTCATGCTATTCCTCTATGGGAAGAGAAGATAAGATGACTAATTTGGAGAGAGAGATGGAAGGAAGAAGGGAGCTGACCTATGGCTTTGAAAGTTCTGGCTTCATTCCTCCTCATTTCCTAATTGGTAGGGGCTATTTTCTGTTCAGGGGGAGATTGCAGTGAAGACAGAGGCAGGAAGAGCTTCCATCACAGACTGATTATACCCCTCTTCTGACTTAGCAGAAAAAGAAGGTAAATTCACTTTCTTTTTGGTATTTGGCCTTTGTCCTAAGATTACTCAAGTTTTTTGCTTCGCAAAAATTGGAGATCATCTCATTTTACACGTGAAGTGCCAAGGTACCAAATGGCCTTTTATTTCTGCCACCAGTGATGTTATTTTACTATCCTTTGCAGCTGAGCATCTTATCAGTTATAAAGCTGAGCCTGACTGCCTCCTGATGGATGTGGGCCTGCTCCATGTAGCTGCTTCTCCCATCTGCTTGTGCTGGGAGCTGAAGGTGATAAAAAAAGGATTTGATTATTTCAACCCAGTCAGAGTTCTGGATCCTCCAGCTAACCAAAGATAGGCTTTTCCAGTGGGTCACCAGCAATTATAAAATGAGAGAAGGAGAGGAAGGGTGAAAAGTCGTGCTTAGAGCACACTAGGTAATACTCTATAACAAAAATTCTTTCAAGCTTGAAAGAAGCCAGTAAGGATGTGAAATACAGAGAGAAAGAAAAGAGGGAGAAAATAAGCTGGGACTTATAAGTAAATAAGTAAAAATCACCACTCAACTCCACCCAATTTGATCCAATGGCTGAAAAAGAGAAAGACATGGATTCTTTTCCTGTAGGAGACAGCTTACTGTTTCTGGAGGCAGTTCCCTGGCAGGTTAGCTCTCCTGCCCACTCCTGCCTCATCATGAGGATCATGTCCAGAAAACACAGGGTTCTCCTGGGTTTTGCTGTGTCTGAGCTGTGCCTGGACAGCAGCCCCTGTTTCCTGCATGATAGCCCGTTTCCCAGCCACCCCTACCGAAACACACAGTGGGAGCTTTTTGTTTCTGATTCAGTCACTTTGCAAACAGTGTCACAATTTGTCAGGTGCTGAGCATGATATTTGCTTGATGGAAACGTTGGCCCTATTGTGAATCAATCCTAACAGCTTCTCACAGCGAGGCTGTAAGACAATGAGGCAAATTTACTACACAGGCAGACAAAGCAGCTTCTATGTGTGGAACCACAAATTATAGGAGGATAAATGAAAACCAGTGAAAATATCTCCATGATGGGTGGTTGCAGGCACAACAGTGCACGTCAGCGGCTGACTGGAGTGATGAAGGTGTTGGGGACAGCCAGGTGAGCCTGGAGGACTCGTGCCTGATGTGGCTGGGCTAGGGATGTATGCTGAAACACAAAGAAGATTTCAAAGCCGTGCTTTGAAGAGTCTGCTCAAACAGAGAGGCAGTGGGAGAATGCGTTTGTTTTTAAAATGGTGACATTTGCTCATTCTAAGAAAGTTTGGCTTCAGGTAATACTTGTGAAAGTACCACAATATATACATTTGCTTGTAATTTCAGTCTTCTATAGTGGAGAAGGGTAGCTTAAAAGTTTGCAGTGGAATATTCCCACTTTAAAGGTATTTTTTACATAATATTTTCCAACTGAATTATTCTGGAGAAGATGCTGATTTGTTTAAAAACACCTCCCAACATTACAAGTCTATTTATATATTCATCTTAGAAGTAAAATATAGAATGGTTGATATTATAATTCCTTTTCTTCATCCTGAGTTCTTCTTTTCACTCTGATTCAGAAGATAAAAGTGATTTTGTTTTGATTTGAAATACGAGAATTTTCCAATTATTGGAAGTGCAAGCCAAAGTTGTTATTTGGTAGCGTTTGTGAAACTATCTTGACCATGATTAATTTTTTGTATTAGAAATATTCTGTGATAACCACATCTAGTGCTGGTCAGCCCTGTGACACTTAGCCTCTTCTAAACTACCAGAGACTGAAAGAACATGGAAGAATAATTGTCTTCTGACTGCAGGAGCTTCTTGATGTCATGATTAAAATATGTTACAGAATAATATTGGGTGGCCATCCAAATTTTTCCAGTTAAAGAGGGAGATCATTCTCCAGGGATGTCTGAAAGCTGAATGTACATCAGGTGTATGGTTAATGGTTGTTTTTTTCCTTCTCTTTCTGAACATATTCTGTATCTGGGAGTCTTCCTCTGCAGCTACTGGTGGAAGTAACTGGTTAGTAGAAAGCTGAGTAGTCACTTACTGGCAACAGCTCTTGTCTTACAGAGAGGATGAAAGTGATATCTGATGTTAGAGCTGAAAAGGCTTCTGCCTTGAAGAGGTATTGATCTGCCCTTTAGCCGTTTCTGCTGCTCCTTTCTGAGTGTGGAGCAGTTGGATCACCGATTACCCTCTCTCAGGGAGGGGGCACCAGGGTGGTGGATCTTGGCAGGATGATGATCTCTCCCACCATGCCCTAGTTGCTGAGCACCACAGTACTCAACAGGGTGAGAATTTTGTACTGGTCAAATTTCTGTGAGATTTGGCTCTCTGGACTGAGGAGCCCCCATCCAACTGGTCTGGGCAGCAGAAAAGGAAGGAGGGTAAGACTGAAGGGTCTTGGTAACTGCAGCCTGGAAACAAATATAAGAGATAGGCAAAATAGCAAGGCAGTGTTTGTTATAGTAAATTATGTCTGGACAAGGAATTACTGAATTCTCAGTCACAGAACAGTGTCTGCTTGTACTGGTTTTGCTGTTCCAGACATATGTCTCCCACAGGATTTAAGAACTTTCTTGGGAAGAGACCATGTGAATGTGCAGTTCTTGTCATTAAGATTAAGACTAATGCATTTTCTTCTAATGGCTCTGCTGTGATGAATCAATCCCCACGTGCACACCATGGTGGTTGGTGTCATGCCCTGCTGGCTCTGGAAAAATTGTGAGTTCTGGTATGTGTGAAGAAGTCAGTACAGGAGAGGAGGAATTATTCCTGAAGGATAATTTCAGGCTGAGGAGACTACCCCTATTCAATGGTCGTTAGCATATGAGAGAGTCTTCTCCAGAGGACCATTTTGACAACATAATTCTGGCTCCAAACTGTCCTCTGGAAGAGCCCATCTCTATTGACTGCAGGCAGTCTATGGAAAGCAGTCTTAAAATTAGTTTTTATGGGGACTCTTCCTACAAACAGGATGAATAGATGCATATGCTTGTAAGTGTCTGCCAAATGCTTCCAAATTAAAAAAAANATTTTTTTTTTTAGTTTCGTAGTTGTTCTGGTTTTTTCTTGGCAAGATATAAATCTGCTTTAAAGTGGAAGTGGTGACTTCTTTTAGTGGTTGCTGGCAAGTATGTCAATTTTATAAAGTGCTGCAATATCTCTACAGCCAAATAGAGATGTTGCCATTTTGCCTGCTGTGAACTACATTCTTGAAAATGAACTGCTTTGCCAGCTGCAAGGGCAGCTGGGAGCCACTTGTTCTGTGGTTCGGTTCTAGTGCAGGACACAAAAGCAAATCTCTTGCCTCTCTAGGGCATATATACGTGGGGGGCACATTCCTCGCGTTTTCCGTGAGCTACAATAGATCGCCTGGAAAGTAAAATGCATGGATTGCCCATGACTGCTGGTCTCTCAGAATTGTTCTTTAATGATTCAAAGCCAGCCCTGGCTGTTGAAAGGAGCATGGTTAGCGGCGGCTTGGGCGGGTGTCTCTGTGCAATTCCTGATGTTATTCTGTGGGACAGTCCCTTTCTTGGTGAGCTTTGCTCTTAGCTTAACATTTGCTATTACTCTAATTCATTTACCTCACCAGAATGGCACAAACAAAACCTGCGGGGGAAGGAATGGGGACAAATCATCTTTATTTTGAATATGTGTCACCTCCAGCTGTTCATTATGTGCTGAATAGTACCTGGGTGGCTGACCAGGTATTCTTTATTAGTACCTTTACTTTATTATTTATTATTATTTGACCTCTTTATTAGTTTTACTTTTTTCTTCCTTTGGTTTGTTGGGAGCCTGAAAAGCTATAGATGAAATGAAAAAGGACTACAGAAAGGTAAATCACTTCAGGCATTTAAATGAGTTTGTGATTATTCTGCAGGAAAAGAGATGACAGACTGTGGTTATTTGGTTTATTAGTAGAAGAAAATATGATGAAATAAGTGAGCTCAGGGGCTTTTTCTTTACTTACCATTCATGATTGTTTTGTGTGTATTTAATAGGGACTTCACTGCTGCAGCAAATCATTGAAGGGAAATATTCAGTAGAATCCAAAGAAGGATTAGGCTTTTGTAGGAAAATGGACTGCATTTGTAACAAGTCTGACTGCTGAGTACCCACAATGTCACTGGATCTGCTAATGATTTCTTCTTCAGGAGCTGGGAATGTGACCTGGAGGGGCTGGAAAGGGAGGGTCTGTGCACTGCAACTTTCCATCCTTCACTGGGTACATGCCACTGCCTGTGTTTCTGTCTGCCTTGCCCTAAAATACCAATACAGGTATTGGTGGGATATTAAGCAGAGTTCTTGAACTCATTGGGCAGTGATTTGATCAGGTGTGTCAGCTGCTAAGGACCTAAACAAATAGCAAAAAAACTAATTCTGTTCCCCTATCTAAAATTCTAATCTTGTTTGTGACATCATAATTGGTTGCCATAGGGACAATTATGGTGTAATAAAAAAAAAGTATTAATGATGAGTTTAAATGAGGATTAAGCTGGAAGAGATGAACTTTTTAATAACTCCTGCCTCCTCTGAAAGCTACTGTTTTGTGCATAAAAATATAGCTCCAAATAAAGAATGATGGGCTGCATGAAAGTAAATATGCACTGAAGGAACTGCTATGCATCTGAAAGCATATTGCTCTAAGCTTCTGGGGTCTATCAGGATGCTGCACTGTAAAGGAAATCTCATCCATACAGAGAAATGCTAGAATGAGCAACAGATCTCCTGTCTCATGTGGACTTTTCCAGATGTGAAGCTCCACAGTGTTTTATTTCTATGCATCTTTTTTTATGTGTATTTAAACATGAAAAACTATGTGTACTTAGGGTTAATGTTCCACTGTAGTGAGTTTAGAAAATAAATATGAGGGAAGCAATATGTAAAAGATAAATGAATTTTGATGCAGCTTAATATATTCACTTCTGAGGGTGCTTCAAATTTTAGTGGCTTGTCTGTTTGGAATTGGTTTTGTCGAGAAAATCAGGATTCCTGGAGCTACCATACTTCAGTATAGATCATCTTAGCTTGTGCTACAAAAGCTGGAAGGGCTACTTAACAGAGAGCAAATCAAACAGACAGGATTCTTGTGCCCAACTGCTGCATTAAATGGTCAGTTCACACACATTTTCCATGCTGCTGATTGTATGCGATTTATAAAGCAAAGCATTTTTTGGAAAAACTCTGAATTGTTTCTGCAGCACGAATGTTTGTGCTGTCTTCTTTGTCATCTGCAGTGCTCTTGCACATTCCTTCAAAGCCAGGCAGGCTCCGTGGCTCCACAGTTCTCGCTGCTGTTTGAGCTCTGACCTGACCGCTCTGACAGTCATGGATTAGCAGAAGGGCCATCAGCAAGAATTATTAACATATGACAGGGAGTGGAAAAGTAGTGTGAATAGCACTGGGGATGGACTCAGTGGCAAGAAACTACCTGAGGGCTTGTGTGTGTGTCAGTGCTTTGTTGTCTCTCCTTACATTTGCTTAACTCTTTCTGTCTCTCTCCTCCTGGCTCTTCTTGGTGCCTCTGTTAGAGCTGGAGAGGAATGACTGTTTCTGCCTGCTTGGGAGGGGAAACGCAGGATTCCTGGGGTTTTCTGGGGATCCAGCTCTCCTACTTACTGACATGATGTTGGTCTTGGTTGTGACTTTTGAAGTGGAATGAGAACAGCACTATTTGGTCGTTGTTGCTGAGTGTTGGAGCAGAGCTGCTCTTGCATCCATTATTGAAGTGCATGGGAATACTTACCAGAACGCACTGGCTTGCAGACAGTGACTTGTATGCCAGGTGTTGCTGTGATGTGTTCCTGCTGGGATTGCCTTCTGCCTGGGGGTGCTGCTGGCAGATGAGGTTGGGTGTCTGTGGCCCTGGCCCTGCTTTTGGCCACTGCGTGCTGAGCACAAGCCTCTCTCTGAAGCATTTTTTTAGGAAACCTAGGAAGGACGTTGAGATACTTGAGTATGTCCAGAGGAGGCAAGAAGGCTGGTGAGGGGCTTGGACCACAAGCCCTGTGAGGAACGGCTGAGGGAGCTGGGGTTGTTTAGCCTGGAGAAAAGGACACTCAGGGGTGACCTTATCACTCTCTACAGCTACCTGAAAGGTGGTTGAAGTCAGGTGGGAGTTGGTCTCTTTCACCAGGCTGCAACTGATAGAACCAGAGGACACAGTCTCAACCTGTGCCAAGGGAAATACAGGGTGGATATTAGGAAAAAGTTTTTTATGGAAATAGTAATAAAGTATTGGAATGCTTTGCCTGGGGAGGTGGTGGAGTCGCCATCCCTGGACGTATTTAAAAAAAGACTCTTCTCTCCCAAAGTCTTTGACCTTCATTCCTCCTGGATGTAGCAGCCCAGTGTACAGCATTTCACCTCAATCTGCCCTTGTGCCCCGAGGCAAAAGATTTGCTGGCCAAGGATCTAACCCTGCTGTTTTGCAATACTTTGGGAAGAGCAGTTTGTAACTGCCATGAGCTGTACTCTGGCTAATCTTGCCCTCTAAGGTAATGATAATGAAATCAGCTTGAGAACAAAATTTTTAACACAATTGGAAGTATTAGAAAGCAGGCATTTTTTTATTACAGTGCTTGATACATCCAGGGGATTTTTCCTCTAACTGAATGTGTGTTGTGAAATTTTACAGCAGGGTGTTTATTCCACCATGATTAAACATACTCATTATAACATATTTCCTAGATAATACATGAACATCACTTTTCCCAGAATTAATTAATACATGACTCTGTCTCTTACTGGAAGTCCTCTAATGGTCCTGAAGGGTCATCTAAAGGTGGTCATATTCACTGAGAGCCCCCAATACTGTGATGACTTTGACTTGAACTTCTCTTAGGGCATGTGCTGTTATTTCTTGTTGTATAACTTTGCCATAAAAGCCACTGTGTTCCCCGTTATCTGTTTATCCACTGGTTCTAGCTATGTTTATCATCCTGTGTGCACACTTTTACATTCTTTTATCTAATTTGCTAATTAGTCGTTAAGGTCTCTTTTGCAACTTCAAGGCAACTGAAAATTTTTATTCCCTGTGCTGTCTGTCGGTAGGAATATTACAGAGTAGGAGCGCTGCTGCTCTGAGCTGTGCAGGCAGGTTGGGGAGTTCTGTGGTCCCAAGTCCTGGAGCAGTAAGTGAGGGGCAGAGTGGCATGATGAACCCAGAGCAGGGCAGACAGCTTGTGCTGACAAAGACCTCTAAAATTCGGGCTTCCAAGGGGAGCTAAAACCGTCTGCTGTCTGGACCTTGGTCGTTCTCTTCTGAAATAGATTATCTAGTTGAATCTCTTACTAGATCACAGCAGTAATTCCTTGAGGAATGGCTAAGAGGGCACAAACAGTTCTATCATCTCCTCCAGACTGAGAAGTTGTGCCCACCACCAGGTGTGGAGCTTCAGGCAATTTGAGAATATAATGTCCAAGGGACTACTTTGTTATTTTTTCCATCTATGCTTATCCAGCGGTCTGCAAGCTCCTCCCTTCCCATACAGAGATGTGGGGCTCTGACTGCCCTGGGAACACCTCAGCTCAGTGCCCCGCTTCCTCAAGGTTTGTCCAGGGACCTGGTGCCACTGGTAGAGCAATGGGGACCTGCTGGTAGCTCAGAGGGGTGAACCTGGGAGAAAGCACTGCCCTGGCTTCCTCTCAGATGCGGTTTCCCCCCTTAAATCCCATGTGCACCTTTGTAAAATCAGAGGTCTTCTGTTTGTTTTCAACAGGCTGCACCAGATTCCTTCCTTCTTGGTTACAGCAAAGGCAAGGTGTGCAGCTGGAAGGAAAAGTGTACTGTTCCAACTCTGTGCTATAAAGCACTGAAACAAGCATATCTCAGTTGTGTCTTGGGCTGTCTGTGTATGACACACGGTCAGTGAGAGGGCACAATTGTGTGCCTCTGAGCTGGGCAGGAGAACTTTACTCATGAGTGATCACATGCAGCTGACAAATGGTGGAGGCATATGATAAATTGGACCTTTGCACCAGAGAACAAACAGCCTGGCTCTCCACTGAGTGCCTGCTGTGCTGCTGGGGATGGTGATGGAGGTGTCCCTTGTGACAGGAGAGCTTATGATCTGTCTCTCTGTAGGTGAGGAACAGGATAGGGCTGTCCCTCCTTTCAAACAGGGTGTGAAGTACATCTCTAGACTAACAGAACTGTTCTCAAAGTCACTTTGCTCTTGCAGAGTTCAGATGCTGCAGGGATGGACACCAGCTGTACTTTCTGCCCCCAGGCTGAGGGTTTTCTAGAGACTGGTCCTGCCTGCCTGGGCTACTAGTGTTCCCTGAAAGTGCAGGTCTTGTGATCTCAGGAGGCATTAAACACAGATTAAACTGAAAAGCGTGTGGGAACAGTGGCTCTGGATGCTAACATCTGCCAGAGCACAGAGGAAGTACGTGAAGCAAGGGGAGTTTCTGTCTGTTGATACCTAGGTGAGAATTGTGAGCCAGAAGGCTTCAATTATGTGTTTATATAGATATCTCGAGTTCCCTGCTGCTTTCCAAAACACCCATAAACTAAGCCTATTTCACCATCTGACACTTAAAACCTATTTCTACTTGCCATGACCAAACCTCTCCCCTCTTCTCTCCCAGTATTTTATCTTTGTTCTAATTAATCAGAAGATTATTAAAAGCACCTACCTAAACCTCGTAAACAACTTCTTAAATTCTAGACTGTGAATTTATTTCACTTTAGCTGGGACTGAAGTCCTCTACCACTTGTAAGTTACTGAAAAGTCTTTGCATAGGCGATATTAGTTTGCTCCCAAATGGGTAAAGACATGTTTTGTTTTTTTTTTTTTAAATCTCCATAACAAAGAGAAGACCAGGCTCTGAGGCTAACCTGAAGGTCTTTGAAAGAAAGCTAGAGGCAACCAACATCCCAGATCCCATTAATTTCCATAAGATCTGCTCTCCAGCTTTTTGGATTCCTCTGAAAAATTGCTGCAGGTGGTTTAATTGGATCCACCTCACAGAAGCCTTCTGTGGATCAGGGTTTTGTGGCTCTAACCAGGATGTTGATGCTGTCCCGGTTTGAAATGGGGACTTCGCATGGGTGAGTAGTAACAGTTTATATCTCACCTAAATTTAGGCCTCACATTTTAGGGCTCCCGTTTTTAGATATTTTAAAGGTATTTAGTAATAAATTTCATTGCAAGATATGTGTAAATGGGAAATTATTTCTGGCTTGTTATTTCATTTCTGAAGTGCTGTTGTTCAGTCTTATGTGGTTTTTGGTGATGGTAAATGAAAAAAAGAAAACCCTCTAGTCAAATATCTCTTGAACAGAGCCCCCTTTTCGTCTGAATCTGGGAACATGAAACTACAAATTTGTCTCTTGCTGAAAAATTTCATTTCTGTTCTAATTTGTAATAGGTCTTCAGGTGCTGAAAGAATTTTCCTTTCTCTGCAGATTTATCCTGAGCATTTGTCAATGGTTTGGAACTGAATGGATGTTTAAAGTACATTTTTCTCTTTTCTTTCCCCTTACATGTAGTACAAAGGAAAGTCTAAGCCAGTTGCTGACCAAAATGAGCCATGGAGACAAAAGTGTTAACTATGAGTCAGACTATCTCATTTTTAGTGGATGAGTCAGCTTTGGTTTTAAGCAAAACATTTAAAAGATGATTGGAAATAATGCTGAATGGAAATATTTCAGAAGAGTCTCTCTGTCCCTGAGAGAGAAGATGGGAGATTTACTTATCTCCATGCAGAAATGATCACAAAGTGTTAAAAGTAGAAGTGATGAGATCATACTAAATTGAAAGGTCTTCTTTGGGAGTATCATGCCCAGTGTCCCCAGTTGGCCATTTATGGCAGAGGAAACTTATTCAAGGTGAAGATCAGTGATGCAAACACAGGTCAGTGAGACCCTTGTTTTACTAGGTACAGGTGCCAGGAACATGTGGGTGATGGGATTCCAGGGAAGGAGAGAGACTGAACTACTCTGTCTGAGCTGGCTTAGAGGCCTTCGGAGCTGGGCTTGAGGCAGTGGAGGCTGTTACTGCCCTTGGCTGGTGAAGCCAGGGAAGCTGCAGGAGGTGGGATGCTGTGACCACTCTTTGGGGAGAAGACTTCTTTGTGTGTGCACTGAAGTTCAGCCATTTAGGTAAGAAGGTAGTAGGCGTAAAGGGGAAGGGAGCATTTAGAGACTGGAAAGATTGAAGAGTTGGAAGACATCTATGAAAGGTTTTTCCTCTCTGGATTTGTTATACTTGCTTCTTGTATTTCACAGCATTACCTTTTTGAAAAAAGGACGATCAGCCCAAAGAGATAATCTTCAGCTGTAAAGCTGGAAAACACCAGCAGAGAAGAGCAGGTGATGTGCAGCACAAAATAACAAATGAACCAGATAAAAAGCCATCCAAATTCCCAATAAAAAGAACATATTGACAAAAAGCATAAGAGTTGCCATTAGTATGGGATGAACTATAGCTGTGTACTGTAAATGAAGTAAATTTATTCCTGAATCCACTCTGACTTTAAGAGCTTTGCTTATAGCCAGACAAAATGTTTATTTGAACAACACAGTAGCTTCTTACTCATGTATAAAGATGTACCAGCAAACTGTGATAATGCATTATTATTATACTTCATCACAGGGTAAGGGTTATTATGTGCTCTGCCTGGCTTTGTTACTTGTTATGAAAGGCTACAGCACTCAGAGATTTTAGAAAGCCACAGTGGTTATCTGCTTGAAGCAAAAGCAAGGGATTCTTTATTTACTGCTCTAACTCTCAGTGCTCATCTCTGGATGTGAAGTAAAATTTCAGCAGGATCTTCAAATTGCATGGGTTTTGTTTACTCTGCTTTTACTTGCTGTCCTGATGATCAAACATTGCCAGGTCCTCCATGGAAAAATATAAGCCAAAGAGGTTATTTTTTTTTCCATTTTATCAGTAGCTACTCATGTTTTCACCTAAATACAGAAAATGGGAAGGGCACTGAAGACTACTCATATGACAGTTGTTCCAAAGACCTCTCAGGAACCACCTCTTCCCTCCTTTTCTCCCTCACCTTTTTTTTTTTACTTGGCTACCCTGGGACACTCACAGAATATTCCTTAAGCCTCCCTGGACCTACTGCTTTCTTGTCTTCTTGCTGGGCAGCTCCTGAAGGTGACAAGGAAGTCAGATACTGGGTGCTGGGGGCAGGAGCCAGCAGAACTTCTCAGGAATGTGGGACTGGTGGAAAGACAAACATCCTTGGAATACACGAAGGTTGGAAGCTTTCATGTGTGCTGGTGCATATGTATCTGTGTGGTCCAGGTTGTCATGTGTGTATTTATATCTCTGTGGGCCACCTAAGTGACCCAAGTTAGTTGCAATGTGTGTGTCAGCATGTTTGTGTGTGTACAATAGCGAGCTCATGCAAGTAAAGAAACAAAGGTGCTCTTCAAAGGGCTCACCCTGTCGGTTTCTCTCATGGCAATTTGAGTGGAGAGCTAAAGAGGAATTTTCTCCTTAAATGTCACCAAGAATCAAGTGGCTTTAGATGGATGGTGTGGAGCACTTGAAGTACTGGGGTGTGACAGAGGGCTTTGCAGACTCCAAATGATGTTATGCTTTTAATAACTTATTGTGAATTCATGCCTTGAAGTGCAAGAATTTTAGAGGGGTTTTGTGAAACTTGACCTGCCTTCAGAACAAAGCTTGCTTGATGCTCCTGATCTGTGCAGTTTTCATTCTTCCTGCAGTCAGGGTGTGATGTTCTGGATGTGGCAGGTGTGCTCTGCTGCCAGCCCGCTAGCAGCAGGCACAGAAAGCTGGGCCACCTTCAGGATGCCAGGGCACTCAAGAAACCTTTCCTCTATGCCTGCTCCTTTGCTTACCTGAGTGGATAGACTGAGCACTCATCCCTAGTGGTTATCCCTCCCCTTGGTCTCCAGTGAGAGGAGTTCTTATGCAATCCCCTAGAGTTGGCTTTCCTATTATTCTCCTTCATTTGTTGAAATTACCCTGGCTTTGAGAGCTGTAAAATTAGCAGTTTCAGAATGCCTCAATTGCATTTGTAACTCTTCATGGTCAAGATGTTTCTCAGTGTGAATGCACACAAATCAGTGATTTGGAAGACAGGATGATGTGTTTGCAACAGCCTCTGTACAGACTGCATTAAATACAGAATAATTTGGGACAAGGGAACCCCAATTATTAGTTTCTAGCTTTCACTAATGAATCATAATATTGTGTGTAGATCTTCATAAATCTTACTTGCTTTATAACTTCACTTGTTACTTTGAAAGAAGCAGCCCTGCAGAAGGCACTGAACATTGCAAACCCCTCTGCACTATTTTCTCAGCTGTTGAGCCCTCATGCTGTGCAGTGGTTTTCTAACCCATCAGCTCTCTAGTTTCTACTTCTCTTATTCTAACTTTTAGACTTCATTCAACAGGCCTTTATCCAAGTATTTTCCTGTCTCTGTCTCAGCAGCATCCCTCATTGAAAACAAAGATGGACTCAGTATGAAAGGCTGTAGGATTAATTTGTTCAGTTTTCTGCTCATCTCATGTCTAATTTGGTATCTGCTGGAACAGACAGAGTGACTTCCTGTAATTTCTTCTATGGCTACCCTGGGCTCCACTGTCCAAATGTGATTTTGAGGCATATTTTCTTGATTATTAAACAGGTGTAGATAACTGTGTGAGCTGCTGTAGCTGTGGTCCAAGACTCTGCACCTTAATTTTGTATCTATTGTACTTATTTCTCAAGTTTATTTTTTTTTTTGGTCTTTTTTTGATCATTTTTGACAAGAGATGGCATTGTAGAACATCAAGTGGTGCTACATTTTATTTCAGTTTCATTGAATGCAATACAATTTTTCTCAGTCAAAGTGATTTGCCCAGATAAGTATGTAAGAACTCAGTGTTTACATTTTGCAAGTTGGGGAGGGTCTATTGCTATCTAGCAGGAAATCAGATTTTATATAACCGAATATAATACAGCAAAAGTAATGTTTGTTTTTTTTATAATACTTTAAAAAAATCTTATTTCATGGTTATGAATTTTGAGCCCTAAACTTTAACCTTCTGATGGTATTGGCTGTGAATATATTTTTGAAATTTAATAGCTAGCTAAGAGTGAAATTTTTGGTAAATCCTTGCAGTGTATGGCTGTTTTCCCCCCAGTTGTTTACAGTGCCATAAAGCGAGTGCATCTCCTGTTCAAATTTCTTGTTGTGGTACAAGATGAGGAAAATTTTGGTGGCTAGGCCTATATGCTTTTCTTTAAGTGTTCTGGGAATAGAAAATCTGTTTTCCTTCACCCCTGAAAGGATGTACATCAGAAATACTCATTTGCCCTCTTCCTGTTAGTTGGGTTGTGGCAAGGCTGCTGCTGGAAGTACTGGTTGTTACAGATGCAGTGTGGTGCCGAGCAAGATCAGCAAGATGTTTTTGTTTTGTTTTCTCCTTTGGCATCTATTCATATTACCTCGGCTCTGTGAGGAGCTGTAGTAGGTGGGGTCTGATGGAATGACAGAATCCCAGGAAGTGAAAATTGATGATTTCTGTTTTGAAGGAGGGGAAAGAGGAAAGGCGCATTCTATGACACACTGTATTAATCGTTTCAGGAGCAGATGTTTGTGTCTTTAGGCTTTCTGTGCTCTACAGCTGAACCTGAGGACAGAGCTGAGGCAAGGAAATGGATGTGTCACCTATTTTGACTCTAAATAGTGGTGATGATGATAACAGCTTCCTTGGAAATTATGCATGTAGAGATGAAAGTTTGAAATGCTGCTGGAGACATCAACCAGCTGACTTTGAAACTGTGGTGTACTTAACCCTCCCGCCCCCAGACACAGAACTCCTCCCCCTTCTCTGAATCCCAGATCTCCAGCTCTATTTCAGGACTTGATTGATCACAAACTTCCTGAAATAAGGGAGAAGGCTCAAGGAGAATGTTAAATTTGGATATTCAAATATGTTAATTGCAATAGAACCAATTTCCTGATGAGAGCTCTTCTCCACAGAGAAGTCATCTCATCATTGTAGAAATACCATCATAATTAACAGAAGCTGAAGCACTTACTGGCAGCTCATGACAGAGGCCTGGGTTAGTATGTGTCCAGATATAATATCTCCTTCTCTCACATGAAGAGAGTTATCCTCATGCTTAAAGATGAAGAGTCTTGGATCAAGTGCTGCCTCTCTGTTACTGCTGATGTCTCAGTTATTCTCTGAATAGTGAATGTGTAGTTCTTTTGTTCAGTTATCCAGACTTAGAATTAGAGTGATTAAATGTCTTTTTGGGTAAAGTAGTCCAGCAACTTTTCACAGTTTAAAATTCAACCCAATACAAACAAAAACTCTGGAAAAGTGAAGAGGGCAACCTTTCTCTTACGTCTCTTCTCCCTAGCTCTGTTTCCCTCTGGTGTTTCATGTGCAAGGCTTATGCTGCAAATTTGGACCCTGAGAAGATAAATGCTGTGTGCCTGGCCTCTGAGTGAGGAACAAAATGAATCCAGCTCCTGTTATCCAGCAAGCAGATTAGTGCAGGGCAAATTAGAAACCTGTTCTATGGGAGAAGGTGGCTGGAAGGGTTGCAGTGCAATTATGGAAGAGTCTTTTACCTGAGATGAGTTTAATTTTTCTTGTAGGTCTCCAGCAGGGTCACTTGGTTATGCACATCCCAAATAACTTAGACTTGGAAGACTTTGGTCAGGAAAGACTAATATTGGAGTAGAAGTGGTGCACATGAACTACTGTTATATGGATCAGAGAAACAGCAAAAACTGCACAGAAAGCAAAGACATTTGCCTAGCTTCAGGTGTTTTCAGCATTTTGCCAGTGGATATGAAATGAAGACACAGAATTATGCTTCAGAAATGGGCACTGTTTCTTAATCAGTACACAAGTGTGACAGAAGACTATTTTAAGAGCATCTACATTTGGTACAAAGGATGCAGATTCCCTCATTTAATCTGATCTGTGCGCTCCTTCTGTTTCAACCTTCTCCTCAGCCATTTTCCCAACTCCCACCTGATGCTGCCAGAATTAGAAGTCTGTCCCTGTTCCTACCTAAGTGACCCCTGGCTCAGCAGGCCCCTTGCCTTTCCCAGTCCCTTTCTGCTCCAGGCAGACAGCTTTCCCTACACATATCCCTGAATGTCAGGAACATGTTCTCTGCTCCCACCCTATCCTCCTTCCGCGTGTACATCCCACTCCTCCCCACCTGTTGCTGGTTATGGAAAAGGAACAAAAGCGAGCATGAGTGAATGTGCAGAGCTCTGTATAGCAGCAGAGGTGTCAATCTGAGCAAATCCCAGCTTTAGCAGAAGCCTTCTTTCCCCTGCATGCCAGTGTTGCTTTGCAGCTCGTGGTCCTTCCTGTGCTGGCACAGACACTGAGACCCATGGGCTGGAAGGGCTCTTTTTTCTTGTTTTGCCTCAGCCTCCTTCTTTATGCCCAGTGACCATCCAAGCACCACTGTCTACAGAGCATCCATAGCCTGGTGGGAAATGAGGGTTCCTGCTGATCCTAAAACCTGACGAGAAGCTTTTGTTGCCCAAAACGTCTTAAAGCAGGGGTAAATAGTGACATACAAATCCCTCTTCTTGCATGGGACAAAATTTCACCATTCAGAGGCATGAGTAGGTTTCTAAACCAGCCTATGGTACACCATGAGTATGGTCTGCACACAGCCTATGGATCAGAGCCAGACCCCTGTGCAGCACAAAGGCCTCTCCCCACCACATGTCTGGTCATGGCTGATCTTCTGTGCATGACAAACCTCACCTTTGCCAAAGGCTGTGCTGGTAGAAGAGGACAGCTATCTTAGACCTTCTTGTCCTGGTGTCTTCAAACACCAGCTCAAAATAATCTTAAGAGAAGCCAGAAGTGTAAGTAAAAGTTCAACTCATTTGGGTGGGTTTTGACTGGCTCTGTCATCCCAGGATGGGGGAGTGCAAGAACTGTAGGAGGAAAGTTGGATGAGAGAGGGTGGTTGGATGAGAATTTCAAATATGTGCAGGAGTATGTGCTTTAATGCATTGAGTGTGTTGGAGGTGAGGAACTAGAAAAAGAGAAGTTATCTTAATAAGTCTGAGTCACTGAGTGAGTGGGGGTGGTAGCAGAGAAGTCTTAGTGAGGCAGGGATTCATAAACTGAGGAGGACACTGGAAATTTTGCATGGGCTGAACTGTGGAGGGGAAAGGAATGAAAACTGCTGTGCCAAGCTCTTGTGAAGATGTCTTTGAGCTCTTTGCTTCACAGCCTGGGGCTGTGGTTGGATAATTGACCCCAATATGTAGATGAACCAAAACTTGTAAAAGTGTAAAGATTCGTGACCGGGATCTATCTTGGATTTGATTTGGGTGTAGCGCCAGCTTGGCTCTTGCACTGCCCAAGGTGTATCCTTTCAATAAATACCTATTTTATTCCTTTTGTTCTGTCTAATCTCTGTTCCAAGTCAGCCTTTCCAGGCATCAGTTCCCACCTATTTCTTTACAGTGTGTTGGGGGTTGAATTCTTCCCTTTTCTTTCTGTGGAATTTTTCCCCGTTATGCTAAGTATTTGTGGCTACACCCTCGCTAGTAACAGTTTCTCTCAAAGGGGGTAGGGAAAAAAGGGGAACACTGGGAAGGGAAAGGAAAGGTGGGACAGGGGCCTGCTCTCTCACTCTCGCTCTCTCATGGAGTCGGAGAAAGACGGCCAGTGCTTCTACCTACCATCCTTCCCGCAATCCCAACGCCGGGAGCCACGTTCCCTGCTGTCGGACATCGCACTGCTGCCTTCCCGCTTCATCCTGCTACCTCCGGGCACTCTGCTGAGCACCATGACCGACACCGTGAGGGGGGGGAGCCGCTCCTCCATCCCTCTCACACCTGGGCCGCCGCCGCCATCCCCCCGGCCCTCTTCAGCTGCGCGGGGCCTGCCCTGCCCACAGCAGCGGTAACTGAGCGCAGGGAGAGGGAGCCTGCGGCCAGAAAGGGCTGGAACTGAGTTATACTGTTCTGGTTTGGTGTCAATTTTTATAGCTGTTGTTGTTTCTTCTGTTTGCCTTGTTAGATATATTAGTAAAGAACTGTTATTCCTACCTCTCCTATCTTCTGCCTGACAGACCCTGATTCCAAAATTATAATAATTGGAAGGGAGGGAGTTGCACTCTCCATCTCAGGGAGGGGCCTCTTGCCTTTTCTTAGCAAATACCTGTCTTTCAAACCAAGACACAATGTTTACCTTGTGAAATTTGTGAAAATAAGAACATGCAAACCTTCTGAGGGACTAGAAGTCTAATCTCAAGTGTGGTTAACTTAATGAATAAATCTTGGATAATTTTCCCCTTGGCCCCTAGACTACCTCTTCCTAGTTCAGGTACAAACTCAGAGGAGGCTTCAGTTGAAATAGTTTCAGCTGAATTTGTTTCTAAGGTTGTTCAGCTATGAATCTCTGAGGAAAACTGGAGGTAGGAGACTCATGGGGATTGAAGAAGAAATAGCCCCCACAATGCTTTACTGCTGATCTGCGCACTCTGACAGCACAGAATATACTTTACATAAGGGGGGTAGCAAAGCCACTTGGGATTCCCATGTGCACCTCTTCAAAAAAAGCAGCTCCCACAGAGAAATGAAAAAAGCAAAGTAGAGAGAGGAAACTTAGGTTGAATTAAAAAATGGCTTTCCTGAAGTATAAGGACCATGCTTATCACAGAAAAGAGACTTCTCACAGGGGCCAGTGTAGAAGAGGCAACAGGGCAGATTCATTTAAAGTAGGAATTTGCAACACTTCCATCAGAATATGAATGAACCTTAGCTCAATTTAGTGTTATTTTATTCACTTGTCTCTTCTTTCTACTTGTGGGCCTGACCACACATGCATAAATATTCCCAGAGATGGCTGCTTGAGTGCTGTTTCCAGCACTCTTGTAAGGAGTAAGAAATAGTGGGCGTGCCAGAAGGATCCAGATCATAAGAGATTGTAGTTCAGCAGAGTACAGACTAGGGGGGGGTAAAGTTAGCTAAGCTGCATATGTGAAATTTCATCTGAACTTTGCACTTAAAATTTAGGACTGCTAATTTAAGAAGGTATATTTCTGAAAGAGTCTAGGGGGAAGCCTAGCTGCATTCCTGGTAAATAGAGGTATAAGAGCATCCATGTGTGCTGGGCAAGCAGGGGACCTGTGCAAAGCACAGCAATAGGACAATTGTAAACCACATTGTAACAGTGACTGCTTCCCTGGCAATTATTTGCCATAGCTGCTGGGTCTTTCAGCTAAGATCAGACCAGCCCAAGCCTTGAATTAGGTAGAAATCACTAGTCCAGCTGCTTTCAGAATTGTGCTTTTATCCACTGGAGGCAGGCTGAGCAATGTAAAGTCTTCCATGGGGACCATGATTCGTATGCCAGGGAACAGCTGCTGAAGATCCCTGGGTATGCCCAAACGATCCTGAAACTGATGCTTCTGCTGTGGTGTGAGGTTTATTTTGTTGTGGTGTGGATGGAGGATTAACTAGTTATTAATTTCAGGTAAATAGGGTCCTCGTTTGCTAACCTGCTTTGGTGTTCCATGCAGTGGGAATTCGGCCTCTTGAAAATTCCCTTCTGCGTGTTCTTTTCCATCTTGGCACTTAATTTTCTAGGCATTTACCTCCATGCAAATGAGTGTGATAGCACTGCTCTTTCTCTGAGTATTTGTTGTACTAAAAATTATGAGGGAACAACTTTGGAATCTCTGCATTTAGCATATACATACATATATACATATATGTATGTATTCCTCCTGAGATGGAAAGCATGGTTAGACAATTAGACATGCACATAAGCCATGTGGCTTTACTCCTTCACCCAGCATCTCTTGGCACTTTAGTTTTCTGTCTCTGTACAAGAAAGTACATGAAGAAAAAAAATGGTGTCTCTGAGTGGGAGTTACCACCTTCTAAGTATTGGCTTAAGACCAGATGAAACAAGGTTTGCTTGTGACCTACATAATTCTGGCCTAGATCTCTGGTCCATAGAACGGAGAAATCTTACTTCATGTTAAAAAGCTCTAGGCCACTGCAAGCATCTTGTCTTTTTGGTGTTTCTCATATGTTTAGCCTCCTTTTCTTTCTGTTTTCAGCTTTCATCTCTGAAACACCTTTTCTGGGCTGTTCCCTCACTAATGGCATTAAAATTGCATTGCTGATGTAGAGTGAGGTTGATATCAGAGCTGATAATGGGGACTGTTGGAGAAGGGAGTTGTCATGGGAAGTATTGGAAAGTTTCATCTAAAATAGCTGGGATTAGGTATCTCTGTTATCATAGCATGGTTCTTAAGCTGCATTATCCTACCTGGTGCTCTCTGCCTTGCCTCTGATTCCTCTCTGGACAAATCCAGAGAACAGTTGGGCCTAATGCATCCCTCTTCATCACAGTGGCTGTTTCTGCCGAATTATGGATATTGGACTTGGAAAGATCATAGGAGCTGTGGAGAAAGGAAGAGAGGAGGAAAGCATGATTATCAGACATATTATCTTTTTGATGTCTTTTTCAGGGAGGGAGGAAGGGATAAAGGGAGAAGGACAGAGCAGCCATAAAGGAGAGTTCTGATGCTAGTTTATTTAACAAGCAAAACACACAAAGATTAGGGTTCCTATGGCAACTAGCTACCAGCAGAAGCACCTCAAGGATTTGGACAGGAGTGAAGGGAGTGACTGAATGGTTAAGCACAAGGTTCTAACATCTTGGATTAAAGAAACCTTTACTGAGCT
Organism: Buphagus erythrorhynchus; assembly: GCA_013400855.1. Taxonomy (NCBI): domain Eukaryota; kingdom Metazoa; phylum Chordata; class Aves; order Passeriformes; family Sturnidae; genus Buphagus; species Buphagus erythrorhynchus. Next base: position 50,152 of record VZTT01006578.1, read on the forward strand.
GCAGCAGCATTCTCAGCTTATTTGCTGAAGAGCAACATTTATGTATGAAAATGCCCTTAGCACCAGAGGCAGAGGACATGTCCTTCATGTTAGTTGAGTAAGGCCTTAAAGTCAGCAGGAGTTGGTTTATTGACAGTCCTGGCGTGTTCCCTCTCTGAGGAATCTGAAGGAGAGGAGAGGGAGATGGCAGATTATGAGGGGAAGATGGAGGGATTTTAGAAGCTGAGTGGCAAGTGCAGAAGAGACACGAGTTAAGGTTTGTGGATATATCTAGCTCAGTCCCCTATTCTGCAAAGCCATAGGAGCCACATCCCTCTTCCTAGATGTGAGAAAGGATGTAGAGCAACTTTCTTCTCTGGTCTTCAGACATTGCCATTTCAACAAAATCTGAGAGGATAAGTATGTGTACAATCACCAAAAATCTTTAAAATGTCAGTTTTGTCTGGCTTTAAAAAAAAAATATTATTTTTCCCCAGTACTGTGGTAGCTCCAAGAGTCTGGGTGTATTTGTTCTCTGCTTGATGCCAGACCTCTTACTGAGAACAACATCTCTCACCAGGTACTGTGTTTTTTTCATTTGGATTTGAAATGCCAAATCATGTAGTCATTTGAATCTGGGAGCAAGGGGAGGATGAAGGAGGTTAAGTATAGCTTCTGTTTAAGTCAGCACAATACAGAAAAGAACCATCTTTATATGACCTCACTTGTTTTTGTTTTTTTGTTGGTTGTTTTTTTTTTTTTTTTTTTTTTTTTTTTCACAGCTTATTATAATCATGCCCCTCTGTCTACTAAGAAATCCCCTACACCTCACATTGAGAAATAATTGTTTTTGTCCTCTGGCATCTGGTGGCCGGCATAGCTTTCATTAGAGCTCATGTTACTGCTGAGCAGTGGACACAGGGAAGTGTGCCCTCCTCATCCTGGGCTGTGCATACACAGACATGTACCAGCTTGTGCTGGCAAGTGTGAGAGAGAGAGTTTGAGAGTTTGTCAATCAATCTGCAGGTGAAATCTGAAATCAGGCTAATTTCAGTGTTCATGGAGTAAATAGCAAGTGGTGAACTTGTCCCACTGGAAAGAGCTGCTGTTTGAGTTGTGTGATACAGTTCCATGAACATGGGCTATCCTAGGATTAAATCATTCCATTTTAGGAGAGCATTTGCACTGCTTGTGATAGAAGACTGCATGTAGCAGGAATGAGAAGTGTGTGGGCTTATAGACAGATAAATAGCACAGGAGGATGAAGGGCCTTTAGTTCTGATCAGAAAAAGGTATGTCCAAAATTTTAATACATCATAGCTGTTAATAAGATCAATACATCATAGCTGTTAATAAGATCAATCTCACTACTGTTATAAATGGAGAGGGTGGATGGGGAAAGAAGGATTTAGGAGATGGAAATGTGCAGTAACATGATGAAGGGAGATAGACTGATGTAAGAACCTGAACAGAATTCAGGAAAATGAAATATGATGAGGAGGTTTGAAACTGGGGCGGGAGGAGGAAGGCACAATGGATGCTGTGTGGGTACGAATGGGGGAGTAGGAACTGAGCAGGATAAAAGGGGAAGGGAGGAATGGTTAGTGGAGAAAATGAACAAGGCAAGGAAGGTAGGTATTTGCAAGGCAATGGGAGGGAGGAGATTAAATGGTGAAGGTGGAAGAATGAGGGCAAGCAAAGAACATAAGTGTAAGGAGGGTACTGAATTAGAGAGGTGTGGGGGATGGATCTAAAAGGTTAGAGCAGGGAAAGAAGGAGAAAATGTTCTATTATCGAGGGAAAGCAAAGGGTTTGAGAGATAGAGTATTAATTTTAAAGGGGAGGGGTGCAGGGGATGGAGAAAGTGGGGGATATCAAAAACCTCAGAAAAAAAACAGAGCTATAAAACAAGCAACAACAAAAAGGTGAGAAAATAAAAGGAGAAGGGCAAAAAAGAAAAAAACCCCAAGGGTGACAGTGTGCTACTTTGCAGACACAGCACCTTCAGAAACTCCTCAGATACACATGTTCCTGTGAGCTCCCATATAAGCTTATCTTTGTGTTTCCCCTGATCTCCTTGATGGAAGTGGGCAGCCTTTGCCAAAGGAAATGAAATCTCCACAGCTACAGGGTATGACTGTCTAGGTGACCTAACAAAAATGCCCTCCACACTGCCTCTATATTTGCTACATCAGTTTAGGGTGAGGACACAGTTTAATTACTGCTTCTAATACCTGCCTGCTGTTCAGAGGATACCCTTAGAGTATGTAGCACTGGGTAGCATGCATGTTTTTGAGTAACTTGTGTAATAAAGATTTTATTTTAGTGATAGGAGCAAATGCTGTCCTCAAGAAGCAGATGTGATCTGTGTATCTTGAGTGGCTGACAGATGGAACTGTACAGTGCAAATAATGCTCAGAATTGTCCTGTCATCAATGCCTGAACTGTCTTTAAAGGGAGCCTGCTGTCATTCTCTTGAATATCTGCTCTGCCCTGAAACAGCCATGACAATTTATGACAGGCAGAGTTACAGGGAAATTCCTGTTAGCTTGAGCTGCCCAGGAGGATGCATGGGATTCTCCTGCAAATCCGCAAGATTTGTTCTTGCAGCAAGACATGTGCCTAGAAATGCTACCACTTCTAAGCCAGACTTCTAAATACCTTGTGCTCTAAATGAATTCATAAGCATAGCCTACGGCACACTATTTCTACCTGGTTCTGGTCTGCCGCAAACCAGCGTTTTAAGGGAAGCTGGGAGTACCTCGAGTACTCGTGTGAAGTCTGTCAGAGCAAGGGAAGTGCCAAACACATGCTCTGATTTGTAAGCACCATGAAGAAATTGTTCTAGAGGGGGTTGCAGCCACTCAACCACTCTCCCCACCAGGCCTTTTACAAATTTTTCATTTACAGTCAAAGATTGAGTAAACAGAGTAAGTGGTGGATGGGGTGAGGCCCCAGGGATCTTCAGTAAGACAGAATCTGTCAGGCTGAGCTCTCTGTGTGGAATTTAATAATGGCATGATGATGTTTCTAAGCAAGGCTTTACTTTCCCAGGCTCAGCTTCAGCCTACCTGATTGCTCACCTTGCCTCTCTTGCCCTCCAATTAGATTTCCTTCCACAATTGTCACCATCATGAGCATCACTCCTTTGACTTGTGTTTTCATTGGGAAATTACTTTTTCCTTTCATCTGGAAACTTTCCACTCCTGTTTCCTGTGTATACTCTACACTAGAATTCACCATTAGTAGTAACTTCTGGGTGTTCAGCCCACTTTCAAGTCAAATAGGTTGCTATACTAAAGTTGCATTTAAAATGCAGAATTTCAGTGGTAGGCTGACCATAGTTGGAAATCAATCACATGTTTGGTTAATGTACAGAAAAATGCTTTTCTGCCTGTGTGAGGGGTATAGGCTTGTGTGCCTGTCAAAAAAACCCCAATTCTTCTGCAATTTTTGAAAGCATAGGGGGAAAAACATAGACATGTAAAACCAAAAATAAGTGGGGAGCAATAAAGAATTGGATGTGACTATGCTGATCATTGAGTACTGTTTCTGTAATTACAGGTAACCATAACTGAAAAGTCTGGATTGATAGGGGAAAAAAAATCTAAATTTTCTTGTACCTAAATTTTTAGGGAACTCTCATATCCCTGTATTAAAATTAAGCCCTCTAGCCCAGTATTTGAAAAACTCTCAAGTGCTGCAAGGAGCCATCAAGTGAGATGTCAGACATTGCTAGCTTCCTGAGTCCCTGCTGGAGTGGGAATTTGGTTGTGAAAATACCCAGATGATCTTGAGGAAATACACAGGGCCATCTGCTGTAAGGAAAAGTGGGAAAATCTCCAAGATTTCTGCTAACCTGAGCTTGTGGGAAAGGCTTTGCTGATCTCAGGGTAGTGATTGCTTTAGTCACAAGTGTGTGAGTGAGACACCAGTCAAGTAGCTGAGGTTTTGATCATGTGGTTAATAGTGCCAGTGCTCAAATAGGGGATATTTGTTGTAAGGAGGTCAATCAGTACAGAAACTAAAGGAATGCAAGGTGTTATTTCTACTCTGACATCCACTACATCTATTAAAGTAAGTCAAGATTTATAAAGAAGGTTAATTTGTTCTCTTACACAATCTCAAAATAATAGCATAATCTATTGTGACTCCAAGTACTGATCCCTGCTAAATTGTCTCCCATACTTTTGGTAATGTTAACTGATTTGTGCAAGTGTAACAAGGATAGGAAAGGTCAGTTGTTCTCCATCTGATCCCTGTCTTTCTGCTACTGTAAAGGGAATCTGCATCTTTTCTTCTGTGAGTGGGTTTTGTCTGTCCTCAACTGGTATTAGTGCAGCTAATGTAAAACCTCTATCAACTTTATTGTGAGTGCTGCTGGTTTGTGTTGAACCAGCAGTCTTGTTTTGGGTAAATTCTCTTGTTTATTTTGGACATTAAGTATTCTTCCATTTTCTTGGGTACTTTTTTGGCTGGGGAGAGGCAAAACTGTTTGAATGCCTTTATTCCTTGTTTTCATCCATAGAGTGTTTGCCCTCCTGCACTGACTAGGTAAGCAATTTTGTAAAAGGGATGGTTTTTCTTCTTTTGCTCCTGATGCAGCTTTTCTTGGTAGCTTCAAGCTACAAGTTTAAGATTAAGCCTCCACCTTAGGCAGATTTCTGGAGCTTTTTTAAGGAAAAGTCCTCCTCCTACTTTGCAGAGTTGTGTGGCTTTGTACCACTGTTCTTGCTGTGTGCAGGCTGCCTGTCACAGAGCTGCATGGAGACTTGTCTTAGGTTCTCTTCTTTTTTCTCTTCTCTGAGGTCTGAGATACTGCTATTGTGTCGTGACTGGACGTTCTCTGTGTGTGAGAACACACGGTGCCAGATTTTCTCTATTTTGATATTTGATTGAGGATTAGGACAAACAGTTGTTTATTTTCATGCTGCTGTACTCCTGCAGTCTAAAATGGCCTTCAGAAAGAAAATGAGAGAGTCCTGAGGATATTTATGAGTTCATCAGCTCTGAAACAGGAGATGGCTACTGCAAGGACAAAAGCAGTGCTGATACCTTGGCATGTGCTGGGGCAAATACTTTCCTGCAGCTGCTTTCCTCAGCAGGAGAAATTTTAAACTGCTCCTTGCCTTATTTGTACTGATGAAGCTTAGTGAGTGAGAGCTGAGCCTATATTAGTGTTTGTATATGGAAGGCACTAAGAATTTCCCAAAATAAAAATTTTATGTTAGGGGAAGAAAATATTGACTTGATCTGCGAAGTCCACCTGGATACAATGAATAAGACAAAAAGAGATAAACATCTGATCCAATTTGGGAGCAGGTGATTTTGGAGCCTAAACCATGTTGGGGTAGCTTTTTGTCAAAGGAGGAGAGAATGCACTGAGAGGCAGGGTTGGGAAGTGGGGTAAGCTGGGCAGAGGGGTGATCCTGCAGAGAGTCTGGTTGAATCCTGCAAAGGTAATTTCTGTACTGGAAAGGGCTCTGGGGAGGGTCAACAGCAAGCAGGTGTTCACCCAAGGGGAACTGCATGGAGTGTCATATCTCCTTTGGTGGTGGGCCAAGCTAGACAAAGGTTTTCCTTTAGCTAGGTTTTCCTTTCCTCTAGCTGGAAGCCTACCTCTGGCATGTCTGGTGAGGGATAGGTCAGCAAGTTGCCCCAGAAGTGTCCAGAACCAAGCAGAGATGAGGTTCGAGGATTTGCTGCTGAGTCAGTGCCTGAGGCAGCCTGAGCCTCCTGCCAGCCATGCAGAGGCAGCTGTGATTCCCCTGCACTCCGGACTGACAGCCTTCAGCCTCGGAGCTCGGAGGATGAGCCCTTGGGCTTTGCAGAGCTACCTGGGGCTTACTGCAGTTGGGAGGTTTGTGTTCTCTTTTGTCTTGCTCCTACACGCTGTACTCAGCAGAGATCTGCTCATTTGCAGCCCTACTGATGAAGACCCCCATCAGCAGATAAATATTTGGAGCTTCCCAGTTGCTGGGAAAAAAAAAAAAAAAAAAAAAAGAAAAAAAAAAAAGTAAAGGCTTTTAAACTCTTGCTTTGCAAACTGTGCCAAAGATTTCATAAAGTGGGTATTTTAAGCATATCATAAAAATATAAAGCCCCACTCTTATTTTTATCCCTTCAATCTCTGCAAAATTATTTGAAGGTATTTTACCTTGCTTTCCTTTTCTTCCCTGACTTTGAGAAACTAGGTAACTTTAGTACCCAGGAGGGAAGACATCATCAGATGTTGGCAAATGCTGGCCATGCTGTGTGTCTATTTATAGCAAGTGTGTGTCGAACCACCTTGTCTTTCTTTTCTTAGCATCAGCTGGACGAGCACAGCTATCAATTATCCACGAAGCAAATGATAATAGAAGGAAAGCTATGTAAAGCAGGTGCTCAGAGGCAAGAGAAAAAGGGGAGGTAGGCGACATGAGAAGAAGAATGAGGTTTTAGGAATTGAAAAAAAATCCATTTGCTCAGCCTGAAAACCCTTATTATCTTTAATAATTAGTAATAACAGGGGTGCCTCTACAAAGTCATTGTGATTGCTTTCAGCTGGTATGCCCCTCCCAAGCATTATTTCCCTCATTTATTTATTTTCATTGTGTTGGCAATCAAGGGCAGTGGGTTTTTTCTTCCTTTTTTTTTTTTCTCCCCTACTCACTTTGCTTTTTATAGATCTTAAGCTGTGTTCTGCTTCCCCCCACACCGTCCTGGGTTCTGATATTTGGGTTGCTAATAGCAGGTTCTAGTTTCTCTTTGAAAAACTGAGCCTCTGGTATTTCTCACGCTGGGAGATTGCACACACACGTTTGTTTCCCCTTTTGTCTCCATTTCAGAGAGAATTTTGCCTGTAAGGACTCTGGAGGGAGAAGGGAGGAAGTTGAAGGGATGTCGTTCTACTCCCTTCCAGTGACAAAGCTGATTGTCAGCTATTTATCGGCCTTTTTAATGGCTTGTCTTTGCTGCTTTCATCTCTAAGGCAGGAGAGCAGGACAGTGTGAACTCTGCTCTTGACAGCAGCTCAGGCTCTGACACCATCTGCCACCTAATCCACTTCCAAGGAAGGGGCTGACGTTTGTGTGCATGTGTGTGCACATATGCTCTCCCCACCTCGCCATACATAATTTCATCAGACTCGTACTTACCAACTCACCAGCAACATTTCTCTTCCAGGAATTGGCCTTTGATGATATTGCCTCTTTTCTTCCTCTTGCTTTAGATTTCCCTGTTTCAATTTGACACACTGGTGGGAGGCATTTCTCTCTTTTCTACCTAGTCTGGCTATCTGAGGTGTCAGACTTGGAGATTTTTTTTTTTTAAATTTTCCTGGAAGTTATGAGTGTGACATACATGGATTTCTTTTGCAAAAGCAGCAGGAAACAGAACAGGTGTAAAATGTCTGTGTCAGGCTCTTTGGATTGCTGGTAAGTGGGTTCTTGCAGGAACTATTGAGTTTTAAGCTTGAAAAGCTTCATGACATAATGCCTAGTGACATAATGGCCAATCTTGTCCGAAAGCACTGAAGATGTTTCAAGATTTCTGAACTCCTTTCTCTAATCCATGAGGAAAGGCAGTTCTCATCACACATGATGCTGTGGTGTATCTGCTGGTGTTTTTAGATGAGCTGCATTCAGCAGAATTCACTGATTGTACCGGATCATGTTTGCTCCTGGTGTTCAGTACTGTGCACATTCAGTGCTGTGGAAAATGGCTTGAGAATTGAGATGGAAAGACATGAGGGGCTTTGGGAATGATGGTGAGGGAGGGAAAAGTATGCACTCAGAAAAGCCAGTTGTTTTACTTGCAATGACCTGTTATGCCATTTTTCTGGGCTAGGGTAATGAATGTCTGAATTAACTTCTGGCAAAATGTATCTCTCTCTGCTGTTGTTGGGTGGTTATTGCACCTGAGTGTTGGGATGACTTCCTCCTGAGTGCTCATGCATAACCCTTTCTTCCCCCTTTGAAAGAATCTCCGTTGTACAAAAATTGGTCTTTTTCCTGGCTGAGGAGGAGGGAATAGTGCTTCTTTCAAAAGTTAACACAGTCTTGGGAAAGAGGTCTCTACCTCTGCCAAGCAAGGGACAAGGAATTCAACTTTCTTGCAAAGCTGAGCAGAGCTCTCCCGTGTAATGCAGAGGTTTTGATTCAGGGCTGCCATGACCTGCAGGGGACTTTAGATCAGGCTCCAGGCTCTCATTGATTCCTTGAAGGTCTGCTTTATTTTGTAGTTACATTTTTTTGCCACTCCATTTGCCTTCGTAGGCCCTCTCCCTCATTGTCCAGGCACACACTAATGGCAAGATGTTATTTATCCATATGAGCATCAAACTGAGCTTGGAACAGAGGAATCCTGCCATTCGGTTGTCCTTCACTTCATCAAACACACTTAAAGCAAAAGAAAAAAAAAAGAAAAAAGAAAAAACAGTTTTATACTGAATAATGCTCACTAAGAAACCAAAAGAACTTTATTCAATTAATTGGGGGTAGATTTCTGTACACAACCTAGTTTATCAGCAATCTTTGCTAAGTGCATTTTATTTTTCTTGCAACAGAAAAAAATACTTTTTTGTTTCTCTAAGATTACTTGTGGAGGTGTTCAAAGAGGCGTTTATACTGAGATCTGTATTGATGTCTATTGATGAAGGCTGAAAATGTCTCTCCCTTTCCCATTGACAAATTAAAGCAATTTTCTGCTCTTCTAAAAGAGGTAATGGAATAATTCTTTGCCTCCAACTAGCAATTTAATATTGATCTGACTAAGACAGAATATTTCAAACAATTGATTAGAGAACTTATCTTCTAACCCAAGTTTCAGATTCTGTTTGGGATAATTTCCTATTCACAAGACAGTTGCAAGCTTCAGGTTAATTTTGAAAGTGGGTTCTCCAGAACAAAGTAATAGTGGAACTGGCAGAGATGTATGATGCTTTGGTTTTGTTTAGAGGATGTTATCCTTCATGTTTTGCACTTGTCTGTGTGGTGAAAATAGCTGTGTGCCCATGAAGGAACCAGGCTTCTGAAGTCACACTCTTTTGTTAGAACATTGTAATTTTTCAGTGAAATACGTATCTCCAAGGCTATGGAAAAATTTTGTAATGAGAGCTGTGTTTGTGAGAATTGTGCTTCATTTTAATTCAAAGTATTCAGAAGGCCCTCTTTTTCCTAGTTGGTTTATTTTTCATTGGAAAATATCTTCTAATGACTACTAATTAATCCTGATGGATATTGGCCAACTAAGATAAAAACAAAAGTTCCTTTCACTACTGAAAAATTTCTAAGGAATTAGAAAACTCTCGCTGCCTTCATTACTAGAAAGTTTAGTGATTTGTCGTTTTTCAGCTCTGTCTCTACTTCTGTGTTTCTAGCATTCTGTCTCAGTGTGGCAAGTGTGTCTCATAAGCATAGACCTTTTCCAGCCTTCCCTTGAGGTTTTGACAGAGCTCCTGCAGGGAGGGGTGGGGAATTCCCTTAGGAATAGGTACTCCCCTTGTGCCTCCAGCCAAGCTGCAAAGAGCCCAGCTGCTCCTCATGGGAGTTGCAGATTGATCTTGCAGTTGAAAGCTTGGAAAATTCCAAATAAATCCCTGGAAAAACATGCATGTTTGAACTAAATCCAGGCGTTTTGGAGTTCAGTTTCCAGAAAAATTTAATGAGTGTAAGAAGAGCAATGGTGTTCAGAAGACTCTTTAGTCAGCTTGTAGTCAAGCGTATCCAGCATTATTGATAAATTGAAACTCTAAGAGAAAAAAAAGCCCAAACACACAAAAGAAGAGCCAGAATTCTGTGTCCTCTTATAACACTGGGAATAAGTGTTGAAAACAAGGAACAAAAGGAGAGGCTGAACATGCTCCTGCATCTGGCAGTTCGGAATATTTTTTCTGGGTTACCTGTATCACATATTTGGAAGACTGTAGCTAGGTGTGTTACTCTCTATGGAGATAAATGCTTTTCTGCATTTATTAACTTTATTATTGAAAAGTAATGTAATTTCTGAATGTACATACAATTTAAAACATGATATATTGCTTTTATTTTTTACTTAAGTAAAAAGGGATCATGTTGGATGCCCATGCTGATGCCCAATAATCTAATCTGCTGAGCATGAGTGCACGGTCATTTTTGAAAATGTCCCTTTCAAGTTTTTCTATTTGTTCAGCTAATGACCTCAAATTAACTTTGAAAATGTCAGTAATAGGAAGTCACGTGTTCATTCCCCTTGTTTTGGAAAAGGCGGATGTAACATATGCTTGCTTGTTTCCTCATCTGTAATATGCATATGTATGTTAAATCTGGTCAACCTTTCATAAACTGTTTTTAGGCTGAATAGTTTTAACAAGTTTGGTCTCCTCTCATCAAAGGTAAAATCACAGGTCAAATTATTGACTGCAACTATACAGGCAATTCAGAGGCATTTTTCCCACCTGGTCCACAACTGGATGTCTAACTTGCCACAGCTCCTTGCATGGAAGAGCAGCAATTGCTTTACACACGGGAGACTTCTGAATCAGTATTTGGTCACCTAAAATGTAGATTTATGCCACTGTTTTTAGTGATTAGAAATACCAACGAAGAGGCTGCAATGCTGATGTGAATCTTTATGAAAATTAAGGTTTAACTGTGTTTTAGAATTTTTAGACAGCAGTAGGTTATGGTCAAATTCAAGGTGGCAAGCTCCAATTTGTGTGTTTGTGGTGATCTTGAGGCAAACATCTAGCATCTAGTTTAGCAGTGTGATTAAATTTAAAATCACGTTAACCTCATATGGAAATATTTGTTGCAAGCAAATTTGAGATTTTTACACCAGGAACAAAACATTACTCCATACTGCTTACTCTCAGTTCTCTGGATTTCGGATCTTCTAGTGCCTGTTTCATATAAAGCAACAAAAGAATGCAAGATTATATCACCTAGACCGGATGATACTCATCTTGGGTTACTGCAGGGAGTAGTGTGAAATAACACTGGTACTGATGAGGACATGTGATATATCCTGAAAAATCAACAGCTGTTGGTGACAATTGACAAAGCACCAGTGTGGGATCTGCCTCCAAACTGGAACAGCAAGGTGCTGGAAATTAGGGAATGGGCAAGCTGCCTGGTCACTGCAGAGGAACTGAATGAGAATCTTGGGATAGCAAAGGGCAGCGTGTAAGTCTGGGGTCAAATTACCATTTCACTCAAAAGCTGGAATCTTACAGCTGTTAGACTTTGCAGATATGAAGTGGCACAGAAGTGGGACTACATATGAATACAGAATAAGGGCAGTCCGGCATAGCTGACCTGAGTTATTTGGTTTTTCAGAAGACCTTTTCATTGAGTATGTTATTTGCCAGAATTTGGAGTATGTATCGTGAAATTCTGACAATAATAATTAAGAAGTGAGTGTAACTTCTGTCAGCTCTCATCTTTGTCCTATCATTTTAGTCAGTAGATTCTTAAATTCCTGTTTGTTTTGGTATGAAGCAGTTCATACATTTTATATCTCACCCTGGAGGTGGATAAACACAGCTCATCAGTGTACCTTTGTTCTTTCATTTCATGGAAATCTGCATTCAGCAGGCTTCTTCATCATATATTCCTAATACTTGAATAGCCTCAAAAAACCCTCAATGCAACCAAATCCTCAAAGACAAACACAGCTAGGACATATTTTCTTAAAACTCCAGATGAGTATTTGTGCCCTTTCTAATGCAGCAAATCCTTGTAAGTGTATGTGTGTGTGTCTGGAAGCATCTGTGCAGTTCACAACTGCAACCTCCTGCTCTCAGCACTGATGTTAAATGGCAATCCAAGGGGGCACCTGAGGAAGGGAGATGAAGAACTCTGTGGGCTGTAGACCCTGAGCATCCACTTCCTTTGGGGTGGGTGATCCCTTTATATTATGGTATTGATACACTGAGATAAAACTGAACATCTGAATTTCCATCTGTTTATGAACCTGTATGCTCTTTGGAGACACAAAGTATTTCACAGGCCTGTCAACAGGGCACTTTTTCATTTGGCAGAAAATTCTTGATTGGAAAAAAAAGAGATGAGAAAACTTTTGGTAGAGACTGTAAAGGAGGACAAAAATCTCCAAGTAGACTTTGGTGCGCCAGGAGCTTTGTATCATGGTGACAACTTTAAATGTCAAGTAATGTGTGCTGGCAAAAATGGCCTAAATTCACAGAGAGTGATGTGCTCTGGAGCTGTGGAGTTCTCTAAGGAATAAAAGTCACTGTGGATATTTCAGTAAGATTATCTAAACAGAACATTACTGCAGCCAGAAAAGAAAAGGGGAAAAAAAGACAGAAGAGGGGTCTTCTGAGAAACACAGTGGAAGCTAAGTAGAAATTTAAAGTGGGTAACTAGGTTCATCCATGTCTTCTGTATTTTCTCAGGGATCAGTCTCTCCTGTAATAATCTTATTCTGCTTACAGTAGTGGATAAAAGTGTGCAATTTCACTGTAATTAATCAAAAGCAACACTGAAGTGAGAAATCTTTGCCTAATACTTTCTCCTTCTTTGCCTGCACGGATCTTGAATAAAAATCACCCTATGTTTCCAGGTGTTTCCATATTTACTGAAATTCCCTTAACTCAAGGTTTTCCCTCAGCTTCGAGATAGAAAATCTTGGTCTAATCATTGTGAATTGTGAAGGAATCACTGGAGTCATTTGGCTGAGAGGAGCTCCTACAAGGAACAAAGCCTTCCACTGCCAAAATTCTTTATTTTCTATGTTGTTTTAAAGAAAGCATTTGAATTGAATTGAAAGCATACTGTTATATGTCCTGGTGAATATGTAGGCAATTGTGAGGAACAGAGAGCAGCTCACACAGCTCTGTGTTCAAGTAGGAAACTCCTATTTTAGATCAAGTTTGAAAAGATTATTTTGAAACTGAAGATAGTGCCCTTAGAAAAAACATCAGAGGTGTGGGGACTTGGAAAGAGTATAGAGATTGGGAAATTTACCCCTTTAAAGAGTTTTAGGTTGGGATTTATGCCCCTCCATGGGGAATGAAATAGCCAGTCACCTGAATGTTTCAGAAAAACTGGAATGCAGGGGTAGAGCTCTTACTCTCCATCAGGGTCTGAGATTTTGCCTTCAAAAGGGACACATCTCACATTGTATTCACCAACTAGTGCCAGAATGAGTGTGGTTATTACAAATTAGTACTAAAAGCACTCAGCAACTCCTGATGGCAAAACTCTCTGCCCAAAGGGAAAATGGTTATGGAACTGTAGCATCTCTCTCACCGTCCCTGAAATGAGGCTGGGAATCTACTATGGGCTGAGCTGGAATGAGTTAAGGCAGGGAGGTGAGCAACATGAGAAGCTGTGGAAGCTCTTGTTATTCAAAAGGATGGGTCTGGAGTCTCACTAGTAATATTGGCAATTCACTGCTCTGTCTCAGGAAGGCTGTTGGATCCAGGCATGTAATTGCAGCCCCTTGAGTTTCTTTTCTCCTGACAGACAAGGAGGCTGACTCAGTCCAGTATTTAAAGGCTGCCTGACAGTTCACTTTACTGTACACTCCTGTGTATGTTTTCAGGTGAATCTTGTTTCTTCAAAGCAAAATAAGCAGATGACCTTTCTTCATAGCTACTTTAGCTGATAAGGACATCTCTGCAGGGTGTTTTAGGTGAGAAAATTGCCACGTAAAATGTTTAGCATAGTGGTATTATTCAAGAGTTCCTTTATTTTTCTCCTCAGATCTTCATTTATACTACTTATTCTGTACCCAACAGACTTTGTGCTGGGATGTGACTTCCATGAACGATGTCTAATATTAGTTAGAAACAAATTGATCCTTTTCTAGTTCCTGTTTAAGTGGTCATCTATGTTAGGAGTCAGTTATTATTTTAGTGAACCTGTAAAAACATGTCTCTATCCTGTATAGCATAGAAAGAGCATAACACAAACAGTGGAACTTTGGGCAGCTTAGGATTACATCCTGTGGGAAAACACAAAACTGCTGTCATTATAAGGTCAATAAACTCTTGAACTGATCTATACTGGCATTTTTTTGGGTTGGATCCTCTTCTGCCGTTCCTGACGAGGGAAGGAAATGGTTTTCTGAAAATGTTTCTGCTGATGTCAGCGTTGGTTATCCTAAACACAAATTCAAATGGCCTGGGCTTCAGTGACAGCTCAGCACTTCTTGGTCCTGGTCAATACGAGACTTAGTTCTCTTATAAATTATTTGGCATGCATTTAGACCCTTTTCTGAATTTTACTTGTTTCATGTCTATGTTGTTTGCACTAGAAAAAGATGTGCTAGCAAAGATTTTTGCCTTTCATCCATTAGAAAGTGTCTTGGTTTGAAAGACAGGTATCTGCCAAAAGGGACAAGGGCCTCTTTTTTTGAAAGGAGAGTATAAACCCCCGCTTCTGCTAATATGATTTTCAGAATTAAAGAGCTCTCAGGTGAAGATATGGGGGTAGGAATAACAGTTCTTCACTGATATATATATANCTGTGTCCCAAAATGGGAAAGGGCAGAGGGGAGAAGCTGCTCACAGGTCCTAGGGCAGGGTCAATCCTGATGCTCCAACAGGATATGCTGAAGTCAGTAGGAGATGCAGGGAGGTTTCTGGATCCCACAGCCAAGGAAGGCAGCTCCCAGCGTCAGCGTGGCAGAGCGGAGTTTCTAGCAACCGTCCTGCTCCGAGCCAGATGAGCGAGAGAGCGAGCCAGAGTGCAAGCCCCTTATCCCAACTCTTCTTTTCCGGTGTTGCCCCTCTCCTCCCCCCTTCGAGAGAAAACTGTTAACTGAGCTTATGGGTGTAGACCCAAATACTTAGCATAACAATGGGAAAAATTCCACAGAAAGAAAAAGCGAAAATTCAACCCCCAACAGAGAGGCACCCCTTTCTTTGTTTTCTAGCTATTTGGCATTGATGTTTAAGTGTTTTTCTATGAAAAACAAATTTCAGTCTGCATTGTCCTTTCTATGAACAAAATTACTGACAAACAACCATAATTGTATCATTCTTCTTAGGTCAGGGCTGTTGATGCTTTTAATGGAAAAGGGTAAGAAAGGCTCCAGAAGTGCACTTTAATTTAGAGATGCATGTGAATTTGAAAAGATTTACAATACTTCTCTTAAAACAATGCAGAGCTTAAGTCTGCAGAGCTTGAAATTGGAAGAAGTCTGAGAAAACAAATGGAGTTATTGGACTGTATTGAAAATGATTGTTTGCACAGCCCAGTGAACTGAAGGGAATTGCAGGAATGAAAAAATACATGCAGCTGAATTCCCAGATTTTTTTCTCCATTGTTAGTGCTTCTCATGGAAGATCACTAACCGGCTAAAATAATTTACATCTCTACAGTGTATCTGTCCTCCTTAGCAACCCAGTCGTATGCTGTAGAGGCTCTGAGCACTTCCACTTCTCATTTGTGATGCCATTCACAGTTTCCTGCAGACTTCTAGGACATGTTGGCTTTACTGGGGAAGTGGTGTGGAGTAGTTGTTGTGCAGAGTTATCTGGCAGCTGAAAGACAGTCAAAGTGTTTTAGCAGCCTGGTGGAAGCAGCTATTGAGGCACACTTTGATTGCATTTAATCTAAAAATACCTCAATCTATTTAATCTGAATATACACAGCTAAGAAATTGGGCAATGCCTGCTACCTCCATATTCTATACAGTATTTGAGTTATATCAGTAAGAAAGGAAGATGTTTATTTTTTATATGGTCAGGCATGTCATTCTCACCCACCTCGACCTCCAGAAATGCTCCAGGAATAATCAAACTACTGCCTTTTTACAGTTGCTTTCTTAGCACCATCAATAACTATCCTGTGAGCAGGAGCTGTGGTACTTTACAGCCTTAGAGATGAGTGGCTAGTGCTTTATTTCCCATACATGTGAGCTTTGAGATAACTGTGAACCCTCGAGGGATTTGGATTTATCTATCTTTTGATATGCAGACAAATACCTAAGCCTGACTGGGATTTGCGTGCATTGAGTTTGGATTGCTCAAGGCTGGAGATGGGCTGAAGTGGCAGTATTTAGTCACACTACTTCTGGTCCCTCTGCCAAAGCTGTTTGTTCATTTTATGATCTCATGACATAACATATCTGTATTTGCTACTTTTTTATTTTTCTGAGCAGAATTCTTCTTGGTCTAGAAGAAACAAAATTGCATTCTGTGGGATGAAGATTCTTGGTCTAAAAACTGATTAAAAAAAGAGTACACAAGAGTGATTTTTGGTCTAGAGCGGTGTTATCAGGGATTTATATGGAGCTAGAACTGTTGGTGCTAAATGAACTCCTGGAAATTGTTAGGAAAGAGGAAATAAACTATGGGGTGCTGACACTTGCCTCTAAGCTATTTAAAATGAGAATTAACCGTGGAGTGGAGGGAAGATCAATTGTAGTGAAAGAATGGACTATAAAATTGGGGTTGCGATTCTGTGTTGATAAGGCTACTTTTCTCCCTCTGCACTACATTGCAGTTAACTCAGGGAAGGATGGACTGTGCATTAGTTATTACCTATTTGGAGAGAGATTTAGTAGTCACTGTAGGTAAGTCTCTGAATATTTCTGCTTACTGCTCAAATAGAGCAATAGTAATTCAATCAGTGAAGCGGAACAGTTTATGGCTGGGAAAGGCTGAATAGAAAAAGTTTTACCAGCTTGAATGGCTTTGAGAGCAAACAGCAGGCAGATAGGGAAGGCTAAGTTAGTCTTTCCTGCAATGTGACATCCAAATAAATTTGTCAAACTGATTTAAAGGAAGACAAATAACGTTTGCTTACAATTCAATATTATGTGGTAGTTTTCATTGCCAAACAATGCCATGGAGACAAACATACCTGTGTTAAAAATACAAGTAAATGAACACTGAGAATCCACTGGTGAACAGGAAGTAGGAGGATTGGATGTTTTTAAGGGGAAGGAGACCAAAACTCTGCTTTGCTAAAGGCAAGATGGATATGTGAAAGGCAGCACACCTTTGGACTTGCCACATTCCATGCTTTCTCTATTAATGCCCATCACTAATTTGCTGTGAGCAAGAGCTGCTGGCTTAGGTAAACATTTGGTCTGTCTCAGTATGATTGTTCTCTTAGACTTAGAGTCTGTCTACAGTAGACAGAGGTGAGATTATTCTGCTCTTTGCATGGTACAGGCTGGGAGCTTGAGTCTGAAGAGCAGCTCATCTTGTTGACATGATGCTGAGACTGATCCAAAATCCCCTACTAGCAAGATTGCTGGATCCTGCTGCCTTTGAGTGGCTCGATGTGAGATCCATCTGTGTGAGGAGGTACAAACATGGAGGCGCTTTCTCTCCCAGAGGGGTCAGGACTGCATATGAGTTTTAAGCAGATATAGAGACCACCCTTGCTGCGCTTTTCTAGCACCTCCCTACTAGCCAACTTAGCTGCTATGTTACTTGGAAGAACTTAATTCCTTTCCTCTCAATAAAATATTATAATAAAATATTATGCAGGGAGCCTGTATTTCTTTGAGGGGCCAGTTATCTAAAAATGTATCTACAAGACTTCACATTAAAATCCATGAATCTGCTTCTGCCTCAAGCTGTTGTTCTGGAGCCTATTTTTTTACAGATGGTTCCTATTATGTTTCATTGTTTTTATTAGTGCTGAAAGCTGAAAATGTAGCTGTCCTCATGTATGTTTTAATGGTCTAAAACCAGTTAGGAACTGCTGAGAAAGTTCACTAAGCTTGAAATAATCTGCGTTATATGCTTCTAGTTTTGCTGTTGAAGGCTTAGAGAATCATTCAAACTTCATAAAACTCAAGGTGAAATAAGCAATTTTGCTGAGCTGCCAGTCAGGAAAACTGTTGCATTTGTCAGATCTCTGATGTGTATGCAAGGCCAAAAGAACAGTAGTGGAAGCTGGGTTTGCTGTCTTTTTATTCCACTTTCCTGATTGTCTAGTCCCAATTGCAGAGCTGCACAGGATGGTGCTGTCCTCTGCACACTGATGTGGCTCTGTTGTGCCATTGCAGTTTTATACTAGCTAAAAGCTGTTTTATGAGACATTCAATACCTGCTTTTTTTTTGGCCAAAACTGTAGTGAAATTTTTTGCAAGGCAGTATCATTGATTTTAGCAAGCTCAGTATATATCTACTTGTCCTTCAGCATGTGGCATCCTAGAGATCCACGCCAAAAAGAGATTCTCTACAGAAGCTGGTGCATAGTTTCCAGGAAAAACAATTAAAAATACTCTCTAGTTCTTGTATATATGTACATAGTGCCCTCCAAGAGTCCTCTGAGGTTTGCCTTTTACATTAAGGAAGAGTAATGTGGTTTAAAGAATAAAAAAAAAAGACTTTTTTAAAAACCTCACCTCTTTGCTACAGTTTCTAGTTCAAAAGTATTTTTGTTTTTTCCTTCCTTTAAAAATTATTTCTCTGTTTGAGCATCTTCTCTGACTGGCTGGAGCTGGGGTTAATGTAGAAGTCAAGCTGGTCCCCTCAGTCCTAGCACAAGATGTATACAGCTTCCATGAAGAAAACAAAAATGTTGAGTCAAGGTTTTTTTGTCAGGTAGCTCTAATTTCAAAGATCGTACTGTCTTGAAAATTAGAAAGAAAAACTGCTTTGTTTTGCTCATGTAAAAACCAACCAATCAAAACCAAAATCCCAAGCCCCTCCAAAAAACAACCCTCAAATCCAAAAACATAGGCAAAACAGACCTTACAAGAAGAAACGTGGGAGAGAGAAGAAAACAAGATATTGGAAGAACAGAATGAATTCTTAGCTGTGTATAAAGTACCAAAATTAAGGTGCGTGGGATCAGATTATCTTGTCTCTGATTTTTTTGCTGATTTCAATTAGATCTTCTGCACCCTTAGGCCAATCTTTTGCGAATTATCTTTTGCCATGGAAAACATCATTTTCTGGCACTGGTGTGTTGGGGGAAAACTGCTGTCTCCAGTGTCTGTGAGGTCCAAGGCTGACCTTTCTACAATGGAACAAGTGGTTTCCCACCATCTGTGCAGACCAGGATTGTTGGACTTGGAATATCCCCATTCATTTAGTACTCCTGCCTCATAGAGACCTCAAGAGGCGTGAGTAACATGTGGTATGAAATTAGGAGCATTGGGTCAGTGGTGGCTGGTGCTACATGAGCTATCTCCATCCTCTCCTGCGAGCAGCTGAGGAATGGTGTGGGTGGCACCCACTCAGGAGAACACATTCATGGGTGCAAATATTTGCCAAAGGAGAATCCAGTGTTCTTTGTCATCCCTCCTGTATCTTGTCCATCTGTTTGGCACCTCTCACCTTTCTGCTCCAGCAGCAAGGGCTTGAAGAGTGAAGGTCTTTTTGCTTTATCTGTCTGGAGAGATGTTTTCCTGACAGATACCTTAGCCTAAAAAAAGGAAAAAGCTATAGATCTTGTTACATATCACTCTCTTCTAAGATACAGAAAAATATAAAGTTTGGAGGAGTTTACTGCTTTTCTTCACAGCGGGAGTGCCAGATGAGTGGGATTTGTTAGTCATTAGCACAATAACAAGGATATTCTGATTTGCCTGAAATGAACAATCTGGGGAAACGACATGACAGATTGATTGATTACATGGAGTGCCCTGTTTTCTTTGTTTAAAGTCTGTAAGTTCACACAAGGACCTGCCCTTCTGCCGGCTCATTTTGAGAATGCTTCTGAGGTGGACCCAGTGCATACAGCTGCCTCCACATTATGTATCATAAGGTAATGCGTCAAACAGAGAAAATAGATGCTTTGACAGAGAGTTCTGCACTTAAAAAAGCAACATTCCTCCTAGCTTCCAATCCTTTTGGTTAGCTATTTTTAAAAAGTATTTTCCCACAAAAGCAGTTTACTGCCAAGTCTATACCAGCAAAAGTGGAAAGTGCAATCACTGTTTCAAATTTGAAAGGTCTGGGAGGGGGAATGATACGTGGTACAAGCACTGTGGTTTGTTAGCAATGACTGCCAGCAATTGCATTGTTTGATTTATTTTTGTTAAAGTGCTCAGTTCTGCTTCTTCAAACACTACTTCAGCTCCCTGTTTTCCCTGTTTTAACTCTTGCAAAGTAAGGAAAGGTAAGCTATGCTTACCTACCTCTTTTTTATAAGCAATGCAGGAGAAGTAGGCCTTCAGAGGGGATTTGAAAGGGAAGAAGATAATGGTTTAAACTGGTGCAGGAAGTAAACTTAAGAGGATACAGAATCTAATCTGTGGTGGGTAACAAGGAGAATAAAGTAATAAAATTAAGAGTAATATTCAAGTTGCTCCTGGTTTTGGAGGGAGTAATGCTCAAGAGGCCTATGAGGAAACTAAATCATGCTTTATAATTCTTTCTTGACATGGAAGAATGCATCACATGCTAGAAAGACTCTATTGTCAATAAAGCATTTAATTTTAGTTTGAAGGAACTGGAAAGACTGTATTTTCCATATGTGTCTCTATTAAAAATGAGAGACCTATTTTTGGGGAGGAAAAGATATTTTGTACCTTTTACATGATAGCTGTATTCGGTACAGTTTCATATGTTTCAAAAATCATTACAGCTCCAAGTGCCCAAGTGGAAGATCAAGACTTTTGTTTCATTCCAGGCCTCTTCAAGGAGAATATCCTTCTCTGACCAAATCCATATGGAGTTAACTTCTTTTGTCTGAAATGGACCAAGGGAACTATTTAGAACTCCAACAGATATCATATGTTTAAAGTCATTAGGCATTTTTTAAAACTGTAGTAGCATACGCCTCTTTTCAAATAGTATCTTTTATCTTAAAATGTACCAAATAGTTCACGAGCATTCTGCTTTGGTAGAACCACACTTTCCTCATGAAAACCAACTGATAACAGATTCTATATTGCTGGAAAGGATTTTGTAACAGTGACTGCCAGGGTCACTTGTATTTTGAGTCCAACTCAGCATGAACTGTTAGTGCCAGGCAGTGGCTGGATATATAAATACAACTGAGGACGCTGCCCAAAAGCACTTAAATACAGCAGGTTAAATAAATGCTGAGGGAATGGAAATCTCAGCATTAGCTAGTGGATGAAACTGGAATGGGAATTTTCTAGCTGTGCTGGGATTTTTCCAGGTGTAATAGAGCTGTCTCAGAGAATCGGATCCACTATTGCTGCTCATTTGTGTTTGCTCTGAAGCAGTCTACATGGACCAACAACATGTTCCTAGGGAGACCCAGCCAAACTGCCGCTTTGGAACTGATGTTCCAATATGAATTGATAGCTCCTGTGGCAAAGGAGCTTTATATTCATTTAAAAAATCTCAGACAAAATTGTCTTTAATGGAGACTGAAAGCATTTTGTCATTTCTTAATCTGTTGCTCATTGTATTTACTATTATTCTGTGGAGGCTTGATTAGCTTTTGCAACAAGACAGATGGAGATCAGACATACTACCTGAGGAAGACTGGTCAGAGAGACAAGAAGCTGGGAGTGGGATCAGAAATACAGCTATTCCTAAGGATGGTGTTCCATTTCTTGATATTTCTTTTCTATTCCCCCTACTTCTCTTGCCTGCATTTTGTTTATAGGCAGAGGAGGTATATATTGCTGTATAGTAAGTTAATTGTTCACTTGTTATTAAATACTGCTTAATATCAAATTACTGGAAGAATTGCAACTTTTTATATAGGTAATCTAAATGTAAAGTATGACCTTCCTCCTTTCTTTCTTGTGGAAGTGAATAGAAGAGAGTCAGCCCCTGGAATCCTTGAGTTGTTGGCTTTGAGGTGGAATAATGTAACCCAAAAGCTTATCTCTGTAAGAGGAGGAAACAACATGTATCAGCAGCTTCTGAACTACTCATGTAATGCTTCAAGTGGCAAAAACCAGATTATTGGAGCCCAGTTATTCATTGTCACATGTTTCATTGGCAGACAGGAGTTATGAGGAGAAGGTGGGGAATTTTCCTGCACTGGAGGGATTGTGTCTTATTAACAGAGTTGATGCAACTAGTTTGAGTCCTTTTAAAGGAATATTTTAAGGTCATTTTAAAAGAGATTCCGTTCAGATTTTTCTTTTATTCTTCCTCCATCCCTGCATGGATGCTGCAACAATGCTTGGCAGCTTGCTGTTGAAATATATTCCCTTAGTGGTGGACTTCTCTGGATTCCCTTCTTTTGACCTGCCACAAGTTGCTTGTGACTGCTAGTCTTAGTGTTAGCTGCATTTTTCTTTCAAAGGCTATTTTTGCTCCATCTACAGTTCTGATGGGTTTATGACCTGTTTTACCAATCCTTCACTTGTAGAAATGGACCTGAATTCCATTTCAGGATATTTGTATAGAATGAGGATAACACTGGTTTGGTTTGGGCACCCTCCCTAGTTGCAGAACTGCAAGGTGAGTCCCATCCCTGCTGTGATGTGGGGGCACCAGCTGCTGTCTGTGGCTTCAAGGAAGTGGTTAAGTACAGTGCAGACCTTCAATCTGGGGAGAACAATGCTGAATTACAGCCTGGAGTGTTTGTTTACATACTGGACATGTGTTCATAACATATGGAAAAAGAGTGCTCATGTGACCGCAAAATCAAACATGCCAATGTTAGGAAATGCCAGGATGTGGATTTTCCCACCCTCTTGCACATATGCCTTGTTATTCAGTCTTTAATTACACAGTTGCACACTGCTTTTTCCACAGAATTCCTGCATCTCTCTGTGTGCGAGATGCCCGCTGTAGTTTCAAAGAGAAGCAATTCAATATTTTGTTTTCTTCTTGTTGCTCTTCATGACATTTTCAGGCTGCACAATGAGGGAGGAATTATGGATGCCCTCACGGTTTTGCTTTGTTTTCTGCTCATCTTCATGTCAGAATAAGTGTTTCATGAACACTTTGCAGTGGTCCTGTCTGATCTTGGATGCTGTCCTGACCCCATTCACGAACCATGGGAATGCAAGAACATTGGGGATGGGCTTTGGACCAACAGCCTTACCAAGTGTTTCTGATTTAATCATCTCCATTATTCTCCTCATTCCCAGTATCCCATTTCAAATCCCAGTTCACGTTTTTTCCTCCTCTTACCTGGCTTTAAAAACTAAATGCATATTGTATTTTTTTTGTTACCTCTATTTTATGTGATTTTACAATTCTTTTTGGAGATATCCTGTGCCAGAATAGAGTACCAAGCCTCTTGTAAATAAAATGCTTAGAGAACCACAGGGGAGAGAAAAACTATGGAATAGGGAAGGTAAAGTTGTTTTTACACCCACACTCCATACTTTTTCATATTATTCTTGGTCTTGTCTGTTTCAGTGAAATTTCTCTATTTTTTCCCTTTAAGTAGTGCTTTGAGAAGATATAAATACCACCCATTAGCTTTCTTTTAGTTGATAGGTTAGCACAGCATTCTGTTGCCAATAAACAGTAATAGATGTAGAAAAGAATGTGTGGGGCTGCTGGCTTCAGGTAAGAGTCTAAAAGCCCAGCTCAGATTTCCTTCAGTGCTCTTGAGTTTTTATAGGAAGCTGAAAAAGCCACCATCTTGTTTCCTTTTTAATTTCTAATAGCCAAACTATTGTTTCTCTACCTTGGTAGTACCATTAGAATAATCAATGAATGTCAGAGGATGCTGGAACACTCGTTGCGGCAAAAGCCAAATAAGTTGATTGTTTATTATACTCAGCTGGTTACATTTGAATTGATTTAACAGTGTATTAGCTTCAAAGGCCAACTCAGTATAAAATATATTGACATGTAGCTGCATCACAATGATTCATACATTTGCTGTAGTCAATATCACAGATTGTGTTTGGTGTTTACATTTTGTATGTTCACTGAGTTTACCCAAAACATGTAGTTATTTCTAGTCCTGGTCTTTATGTAAAGCTGAGTTTTGCAGTCCGAGCTGGCAAAGCACTGCTGTATTTGATTAGTAAAACCTAAACCAAAACAAAGCAACTGACTGTTCTTTTTGTCTGCATTAGATGCTCCAGTTCATCAGAGTTTCTTGAGAGTCTTAATCCAATACCATATAATTAACTTACTGTCATTATGACTGGACTTCAGGCTGACCCACTTGCGTGGTGGTCAATCCACAATCAGAGTGGTAACTAGACCTCTGTGGAGGTTTTTGACTTGATCATATTTGAAATAAAAAGAAGGGAAACACCAAAGCTGTAAAATGAGTCACCCAAATTTCAGTTTTTCACTAGAACCTCTGTTTCAGGTAGTACTGTATGCATATATAATGTATATTACTCTGAAAGTTATTCTTATTCTTTGAATTCCATCTCTTTATACAAGATACTGTAAATATGTGGTTTTGAAAAATGACAATTTTTTCCAGAATAATGTGTAGGATCACTGCAGCATTTGGGAAATTCTGGTCTTTTTCATGTGTGTGATTTTTTTTTTTTGTTTTGTTTTTCTTGTTTGTTTGGTTTTTTGGGTTTTTTTTTGTGCATATATTTTCTCTGTTTCTGATTCACATTTAAATCTACCAAGAATTTCATGCTCAAACAAACCTAAAAACGCTTGAATGTTTGCTAACCTTTTATTTTAATCTGCACAAAAGGATCACCTTTGTCATTCCTTCTACCTTCTGGTGCTCTGAGCTAGTGTGAGGTAGGGCATACACCTTCGTACAGAATATATGGGGAAAAAGTATTCCACATAGATCTGTTGCCCCAGACCTTCAGCATCTGGCTTTGTGGTTGTCATGGTGCAAAGGATCACAGGCTGCTCAGCTTTCTAGACTAAGAGCCACTTTCTTTTATGGATCTAAATTTGGGATAAAGAAGGGGAATACTTGTTCCTGTTTGCAGTCTCTCTAAGGCTTTGCATGCCTAGAAGAGCATATTAATAAATCAGGCCTGATTTTCATTTCCATAATGTGACTTCTGTTTGGCAAGCCTTCTTACAGATCCAAAGTTAATTTTCCTTTATTATTATTAATTCTGTCTTAGAAATCAAAGTTCAGCAGCAGTTCCCAATGGGTTGGTCTCAGTGGCACTTCAGGAGATTCATGTTCTGAGTAGCATTCAACAGCAGAATCCAAAGTAGAAACAATTACGTAGAAGTAGCCAGAAAATACTGGGTTTTGGTATCCTTTTTTGATGTTCTAAAAAATAGTAATTTAGCTGATATTTTCTCTGCCAAATGTACATGTCTGTATGTGATCTGTCCTTTATTTGTTTTATGTATGGATCTCAAGGTGGACTGGAGTTTCTCTGGTCAGAGTATGGGGGATTTTCCTTGACACTTTAGCATCTGTTTAGTGTGTGATGTCTCTTTGGCCTTTGTGTGGGCACTGTGCAAACTGGTCTGGCACATTCTTCACTGAATCCTTTTCAAGGCTTCAGCTCTGCTCAGTGAAAAACTGATGGTATTGCAGTTAGGACAAATGGAGAGTTGGGACGCTTTGGCACAAACAAATGAAGAAACAGATATATCTTAAGTCATCTGTGGTTCAGATCTGCCATGCTGAAATCCTCAGCACAGCACAGAGGCAGTGCTATCCGGTGGTGAGGGATGCAATGAATATCTTGAGGAAACCTGACTACTCTTGTCTTGGCCATGGAAAAGATGGAACCTGGACAAGTCATGTCACACCTCTGCTTCCTTTTCACTCGCCATTAGACCAATAGCTCATAACAGCAGGGTCTGTCATTCATGGCACACATTCCTAGCTCAGTAAAGCTTTGGTGTTTGCTGGGCTGGATAAAACTGAGATCCAGACACATTGCAAGGGGGCTGGAGCACGGCAACACATTTAGAGTGTTACTTTTGTTAGAGCTACCCTTTCTTTCTCCTACTCCTCCTCTTCCTCCCTCAGATGATGATGACATGGATTTATTTGTTTTACTTCTATAGTTAGCAAACATGATTACTGAGCCAAATTAAAAATAAAGCAGCAACCCTTCTCTGTTCTAACACTGTGAGAGCTGTTTTGGCTAAAGCTTTGCATTGCAGAAAGGGTATCAAGTGCTACCCCTAACTGGGGAGGTTGTGCTCCAGATTGACATACTCTGGAGTAGCTGGCAATTTCTGTCCTCTTTCTCTCTTTTGTGTGACTTCAGGCATATGATCATTAATATCATCTTGGTTAAAGAGTGAAGTCCCATTTCCATGGAAACATGGGGAAATGCCTTTGGAGTTTTAAAGGTCCTTTATTTATTTGGTAGCATTTTCACCTCC
>VZTT01006579.1:6065-44958 GCA_013400855.1 Buphagus erythrorhynchus
TTTCAGCAGTATTTTTATTTTTTTTACTACCTTTTGCAACCATAAAAAAAAATTTCAGATACAAAACCTGGACACAGATTAACAAGAAGACACCAAAGTTTGATGATACTCAGTGATTTCTCTGTTCAGTTTTGTAAATCAGAAATAAAACCTGAAATTCTCTGCTCAGTGTCCTTGCTTTCAGCATTTGGGACAAATCAGAGTCTGATTTTTCTTCCCTTGCAGATGAAATTCCAAGAAGTGGTGATAGAACCAGGAGAGTGAATTTCTCATTTCACAACAGTTTCAGATTCATGTCAAGTTTCTGGAAATAACCCAAGAAAAGGAATAGTGAAGGGCTTAAATTGTACTGCTGGGAGGAGCAAATGCTTCCATTTATTTCACCCAAACCAAAGCTTGGAATTTCTAGCACAGCTAAAAAAACCAAAGTAGATTCCAGTGTTTAAGGATTATTGTCAGGCAGAGTCAGGAGAAATGAATTTGAACCTTTCAGTCAGATTTACTGCCACAAACGTGTGCCAAACAGAACAATTCAGTTTTATTTATGGGATAAATATTTATTTATTATTGGGTGTTATTTCCCTGAGCTGTGCCAGGTCCTGGGGAGCACAAGGTGAGTGATCCCAGCTCGTTTTCCTCCTGCCCCATGGAATTTGTGTCCTGTCCCCCTCTCTGCTGTTCCTTTTCTCCAAGGAACCTTTGAGGATTCTTTGTTGGGAGAAGCCACTTGGAGCTGAGCAGAATTTATTAAGGAAATGTCAATTAAAGGGTGTTAGATCGTGGCTGAGGTTGAAAGGGGGATGAATTAATTCCTCTTATTTTAGCATTTCTGTGCCTCTCCCTGCACTTTGGAGTCATTAATGCAAAACTCAATCCCATTCCCAAGTGTTCCTTTGTCCACATCCCAAATTCCAGCCACCATTTGGAATTTCTTACCCAGACTGGAAGCTGGATCAGGAACTGATGGCACAGATGCACTGCAACATACAGGCTGTGATCAAAATATATTGAATTTATTTGGCTTGGGTTTTGTTTAAGCTGGAAGAGAAGGAATATTAACCCTTTAATCAGCTTTATCAGGTGGAGTATGGAATGTTCAAGGTGGATCAGGAGGAATGTGGTTCATCCTGTCCAGTGGGAGGGCAAGGATTCACCAGCACTGAATATTCCTCATTAAATCTAATGAGGTCATGCCAGGGGAAGTTAATATATTGTCACTTAATATATTTTATTAACCTCCCTGTGAAAAGTACAATGCTAACATGGATCTGCAGAGCCACAGCAAAATGCAAATTTGAACTTATTGAATTGCCACTTTGTTATTCCTTTCAAATAATTCCTGGTTTTCCAAGTGATACTTGCATGTTGTTTTTTTGGCCCAGTTCTTTAAACCCAATGTTTTCAAGAGGACAATTCAAGGTGAGGAAATCAGCTGCATTCTGAGGCTGACATTTAAATGGTTTGAAAATAGTAGGCAGCATTTTTAGTGCCTTAAAATTGGGTGAGAGAACAAAATGAAGCCTTGAGACTAAAGTTTAAATACTCAGAGCAGGCTTTTTTCTAATTACTGTAGCTTACTATTAGAGGAGTGAAAAAAAATAAAATCAATATATTTTACTTAGATGAGTTCTCCAAGTGCTTGGTACCACTGTGCTGACTGCAATATGTAGGTTTGGTAAGAAATGACCAAAAATTAAAGTTGTAATTTTAATTTCTCTGTATTTTCTTATGTTCTGAGTGCAATTGCCACAGCACCTTAGAATGCTGATCACTTGTAATAATTGTAATTAGCCTGTAATACCCACTTTGCTGTTTTCTGCATGAAAGCACTGAAATACTGAGTAGATTTTAGCCAAATTAAATTTTCCCTGAGTTTCTGATGATTTTCCATATGCAGATATATGGAAATGTAAGGATCTCCTTGATCAGTCAAGTTTTTATGCCAAACACTGAATATTGAGATTAATCCTGATGGATTCAACAATTAATATCACTGACAGTGGAGCTGTGGCAGTTTGCACAGACACCACAATTCCTTTCCAATTACACCAATTTGAAAATTACAGGCTTAAAAATTATAGTTACAGTGCTGCTGTCATTTCCTGCAGTCTTTTTGAACGTGAGCATGGAATCAGCTGGAATTCTGACCTGCAAACAGATAATCCAGGCTCAGACAGGCTGTCACTCACCTCTCCTCTGCAACAAAGTGAGCAGGTAGCACTGAGACATCTCCTTAATGAAGTGGCTTTGGTGCCTTTTATCTGTGTGAAGGACAAAATTACCAAGATTCTTGCTTAATGATGGTGTCATTTTTTTTTTTTCTCCCCAGCGTTTAAAAAAAAAAAAAAATATCCAGCAACATGAAAGACTCCAAACAAAATGGTCTGCATGGTAAAATTAGAAAACTCTGTAGGGCTGTAACATTCAGGTCTGTATTTAAAATGACAGAAAAACATGGAGTTACATCAGTAATAAAAGTAAATTCAGAAAAATGCTGCAATGAGTGCTGTGAGATTCGAAATAAGAGGTTTTTTCGCTTTTTTGAATCTGGGAATCTGATTTTTTTTTTTCCCAAATCTATACCAGGGGTTTTCTGCCTGCAGTTTGAGGGGGGCTTTCCTTGTTTTCCAGGATATTCCCAGCACATCCTTGAGCACATCCCTGATCTTGCTGTCCAGCAGAACCTGCAGATGGGGAGGCTCTGTGACATCCTGGGTATGTGACCACCTCCTGCTTTTTGATATTCCCCCAGCTGGGACTGAAACAAAACAACACAAGCACTTTTATTATTATTATCATTATTTTTTATTAATATTAAATATAGAGCACAGAGAAGCTGAGAAGGAATTGTGGCATTTCCTGGCCATGTTATCCATAAAAAAAATCCTGCTGCTTCCTTGTACCTCTGTGCTAAGGTAGAGCAGCCTCATCCTGGGACCTGCTGAGCACCACAAAGTGCTCAAAATGAGGGAGCTCATTCTGGCAGTGCTCATTCAGCCTCACACAGAGAGAAAGATGTGCTGCAAAAGAGCAAGCCTTTATTTAAACCAATTTTTTTTTTGCTTTTAAATCAGCAAATGAGGCAAAAGGCATCTATTTAAAAGTTGTTTTGTTTTGTTTGTTTTTTTTCCTGACAGGCTTTTTTTAAGCAAAGCAGGGAAGGGTATTATTTAGCAGTGACCAACTTCATTGGCTCCCTGGAATGACATATTTTACATGATACATGTATATTTCAGGATCATGATTATTTTATAAATGCCACTTAGTAAGTTTGGAACAAAAATATATCAGATCTAGAAATTTACAGTTGCCTAAAATAATAATGTAATTGCCTTTATATATTATCTAGGCACTAATAGTGGGGTTTTTTTCACTGTACTCTTTTATTTTTTTCATTTTTCAACGTGGATTTTTTTGGCTTTTAAATAATAGAAACTTAAAGGGACAAAGTCACACAATGAACAGACTTTTTTTTTTTCCCCTCGTGTTTGAGCATGAAAATTGGTTCTGCTGTAAAACAGACCACGAGGAAGATACAAAGTAGTGAAATATTAACTAAATTATTAAGTGGATCAGGTGCTTTACCTGAGCCTGGCAGAGAAGCACTGAGATTTTCCATTTTGGTTTGATTTTTCTTTAGAAAAGCAGAGGATTTCCTTGCTGGTGTGACCTCCTGTGAGTTAAGCTGTCCCTGGAGCCCCACTGTGTCCTAAGGAGATTTTATCTCCCTTTATAGGGCAGTGCTACAGCAGTAAAATGTGCTGCAGCTTTTTATTCCCCAAATTCACTTGAGTTGTCAATTTTTCACTTTTTTGACTGGTGAATGGTGCTGAACTCTTCTATCAGTTATTTTTAAAAGTTATCTGGTAAATAATTATATAAAGACTCTGCTTGTGGTCTCTGTGGTACTTTAATGCCTCAGGTGAGTCCTGCCCTCACATTTTTAACGTGAATTATTTCCCTGCAGCTCTGGCAAAACAAAATCAAGCAATGGGATCTCTTATTCCTTCCCAACGTTTGTCTCAGGGTTTCCTTACCCAATCCTTGCTTTGCTGCAGTCATTCCATGGAATTGCAGTTATCCCTGGCACAATAAAACAATGAAAATCTTCCCACTGATTTGGATCAAAATCTTGGAGTGCTCTTTGCCTATTGATGCTTCAAGGCCCATTAATTTATTAGCTCATCTATTAACATTAATATTTTAGCAGAACAGAGTGGTTAAAATTTTCCTAAGCTGCCTGTACTACAGATTTTTCATCTGTGTGGACACAGCCCTTGAGCCCAAGCTGTTTTCCATGAGGAAAAGCAGATTTCCACCCATGCTGGAGTGGCTGCCCAGCAATGGTTATTAATGATACCCCACTGTGAGCTTTTGTGTGGACAGCCCATGGAAAATCCAGGCAGCGTAGAAAATTGCAATTTCCTCAGCTTTCTCAACTGAATGGCTCAGTTTTATAATTTACTGGCATTAATGGGATATATTTTTAAAGCACTGCAATTCCCATTGATGTTAATGGGAGTTGGGCTCACAAATCCCCCTGCACCACTTCCCAAATCCTGTCCCCAATATGTTCTGCAGCTTGAATCCCAGGACACAGCTCTTCCTTTGGCTTGCTGACCTGTCCAGAGAAACGCTGAAACACAGCAAAAAGCACTAAGATTTGGGAATTAAACCTCACTTTTCTTTATTCCCAGTAAATTATATTTATTTTTTTTTTTTTTTAGGAATGGTGTTGTTGAGCAGAGGGTGGGGAAGGCTGGGATTGCTTCTGGGAGTGTTGTACCTTTCTCCCAGCAGTGAACACTGTGCCCCTTTTGTTTCAGATGCCAACGTGGACGTCATCTACATCTGCCCTCTTGCTCTGAGTGAGGAGTTACTGCAGTATTACAATAAACTCCTGGGTCTGCAGGCAGCTGTTAGATCTGGGAACCCTGAGGACATGGCTGACCTGCAGGACAGGTTCAAAATTCTCACCCCTGAAGCTATAAACAGCTTCCCTGTGAGTTTGTCTTCTAATTACTACAGCTTGAGGGATGCAGTAAAATTAAATTGGAAATTTTATAACTTGCAACGCTCTGGTTCACATCAGTGAAATATTATTGCAAGTTTAAGGGCTTTACTGATTAGACTACTAGTTAGAGCATTGGAAATAAATATCCTGGTTTAGCTTTATAGACTTGCTTGAGATAGTCCTAGATTGGCTATTTGTAGGCTCTTGTCCCTTCTGACTCTGTGCTTGGGACTGGGAACTTGATAGATTTATATCTCTAAGCAAATCATAGCAATAAACCATTATTATTACTCAAAACTTTATCTCTGGCTAGCCCAGCATTCAATCATTCCTGTGTTTGCAGTGGCTCTTGCACCTAATCCAGTGCAGAGCTCCTTAAAGAACAAGGCTTAAACAAAGTTAGGTAATAATACAGAAATACGAGTTTCAGATCAGAATAATACATAAATATTCGCTCCAATAATACAAAAGTGATAGTTTCAGAATAATAATAGAGAAATATTAGTTCCAAACCTATCAAATCAGGTCTAAATCCATGTGCTAAAACATGTTCTAGTTAATGTACAGTGTGTACAGTGTTTCTGAAAATGCTGCAGTGCAGCGGAGACTTTTCACAGTGAATAATACTTTTATATTCTAAATATTAAACCTACAGTGTCTTGGCTGAGATTTGATTTTTATCAAACTTTGTGGCACATTTAGGGACTTTACTTGAAGCCCTGCTGCTGGTTTTGCTATTTTTGTCTTTTTAAATTGCACTTTGACAACCATAGCAGGTTTTTTCTCTGGATGCTGGGTTATTTTTCCAATAGTAACTCCCAGCTATGAGTGTATTAATGCCAAAATCTGTCAGGAGAAAGGGAAATAGCAGATTTTAGGTGAACCAGGTTGAGGTAACCCATGGCTCTTTAGTTCCATGCACCTGTTCATGTGCAAAATCTACCTTGTTTTCATTAAACATGTGTTCTTTACCATTAATAATTCAGATTTTTAATGAATATATCCTCTGTGTGGAGAGGAATCTGCTCAGAACTGCTCCTGGCTTCAGTGACAATTTGGGCTGTGTAAGGGTTTGAGCTTTATAGGTTCTTTTAAAGGGTCTTTCTGCTGGGTTATTGAATAAAAAGCTTTTATTGCACCTAATGGATCAAGATTTATTCCCAATCAATGAAAGTGTGGCTCGAAGGCCACTTTAGAGGGCTCCTTTTAGCAATTCCAGAAGCACAAATCAGCCTTGCACATTTTCCCAGCTATTTTGGTGGAACTGGATGGAGGGGAAATGTGTGGAAAAGGCAGATCCTGATCCTGCACTTGAGGTGTTCCCAGCTGGAGGCAGCTTTGCTCTCCTGCTGATCCCGGTGCCAAGGTCAGATCTGGGATCTTGGGAAGCTCAAAACAAAACAAAAAGCAACATGTTTGAGAGCCAAGAACTTTGATTAATCCCATATCCCCTGTTCCTGCTGGAATCCCTCAGTTCTGCTTTTCTCTCACACTTCCATATATCCTGGCAGCTCTAGCACTCTCAAAAAGCAGAAATGAAGCAGCTTTTACAGCCTGACCTCTTTAATTAACTGTAAAATCCATTATTGAGGGACACAAAGCACATCTCCTCCCTACAGCCCCTCTCTGGCCCCAGGCTGGGAATTGATCCTGTCCCCTGCATCCAGAACTCTGGAATGGGCCCAGTGCTCAGGTAAAGGGAATCCATGGATCAGAACTTTAAATGGCTTGGCTTTAAAACTGGTGCAAGGAGAAGGGCTCCAGGAATCTTGTTTGCAGTTCTTTTCATCCTTCAGCTTCTGTAATTCTCTTTTTTTTCTGCTGGAACTTTGGAGAGTGTCCCATTCCTGCTGTCCTTGCAGGCTGACCAGCTCCTTTACAGAGAGATTTGGGCACTTTTTGGAGCTGTGCTTGGTGTGAGAAAGCACCATGGGATTGACAGAAGGGGATTCCTTGTGTTCTTTTCCAGCATCATCCTCCCTATCCAAGCAAGGAAATCAGAATTGCTGCTTCAATCCCTGGCAATGAACATCCAGGACTTGGAAGGAAAATATTCTGTGTTCTTCAGTGCAGGAAATCCCTGGCAAATCCAGGGTTGACATTATCCTGAAAATATAGGAATACTCTCCTGATGCCTAAATGGGATGAAATCTCAATAGGAAGATGATTTTCTTCTTCTTGGGATTATGATTTCTTCATGACAATTTATTGCAGTGGATTTCTCAATCCCTGTCTCATCCTCAGTATATTTTTTGGGAAAATAATTGGAATATATGCAGGCCAAGCATGGGATATGTTGTTTAAAACATTTTTGAGGTTTCACCTGCCATGAGTGATATTCTTAATTTAAATTCAGAGCTTATAGGATGTCATGAGCTGCTTGTTCAGCAATAGATTTTTTTGGGGAAGAAATGAGAAATTCCTTCCAAAATGTTGGAACCCTTGTATTTTCAGCAAAAAAAACCACTAAAAAACTGCTCCCCTCTCCTTCAGTGGTCCTTTAATCAGCTATCAGAACTCCTGTGCAATGGAAATGTGCATCCCCAGTAATTTAATGTAAGCACCAAAAGCTTTTGTAAATCAAAGTGCTTTATTCTCAGAGAATCACTTCAAATACCACTGAACTGTGTGTGAAATACATTTCCTGCTATAGGAAGGGGGGGATTCTTCATTTTTTTATTGATTTTTAGGAGCTCTGGAGTTAAACCATGCCAGGAGTGTTGCTGAGATGAATCACTATTATCCAAAGGCCACCAGCCTCTGTGCCGACTGACAGAAGGATAATTCCACATGGATCAAATAAATACAGATGTGTAGTAATTAGTTCTATTCCCAATGAGGCCATTTCCAACCCACTAAAGATGTGCACGATTATGGAGCTTCACCCCAACAGCTTTTATCAATTTAAACTGCTAAGCTACAGGATAGGTCATAACCCAGCCTGCTATTAATAATGTATTTATTGTAGGCAACATTAGGAA
The DNA here is from genome assembly GCA_013400855.1 of Buphagus erythrorhynchus. Classification (NCBI taxonomy): domain Eukaryota; kingdom Metazoa; phylum Chordata; class Aves; order Passeriformes; family Sturnidae; genus Buphagus; species Buphagus erythrorhynchus. The sequence continues at coordinate 14,061 of VZTT01006579.1, forward strand.
TTAGGGGGAGAGGGGGAAAAAAAAACCCAAAAAACCACAACACTTTTCATAAGAATAAATATTCCCTTTTTCCAGGAGCATCACATGTGCCTGGCCACTGTGCTCAGGTACAGTCCCAGGACAATGCAGAGGCTCCAGGTTCTGCTCCAGGGCAGGGATGCCTACATGGTTGGGGGGGTTCCCCACTTGGATGATTTGGCTGTGGCTGATGAGCTCCAGGTGCCACTTTTGGGCTCAGAGCCAGCAGTGGCTCAGCTCTACAGCACCAAGTCTGGCAGCAAGAGAATCTTTGCCAGTGCTGGAGTGCCAACCCCTCCTGGAGAGTGGGACATCCACAGCAGAGAGCAGGTGAGCTGATGGGATGAGCATCTGTGGCATTGAGATCCTCACCAATGAATAACAGTTTTATATTGTAAATATTAAACCTCCAGTGTCTTGGCTGGGATTTGATTTTTTATCAAGCTTTGTGGCACGTTTAGGGGCTTTGCTTGAAGCCCTGCTGCTGGTTTTGCTATTTATTTCTTTTTTAACTGAACTTTGACATCCACAGCAGAGAGCAGGTGAGCTGATGGGATGAGCATCTGTGGCAATGAGATCCTCATCAATGAATAACAGTTTTATATTGCAAATATTAAACCTACAGTGTCTTGGCTGGGATTTGATTTTTTATCAAGCTTTGTGGCACGTTTAGGGGCTTTGCTTGAAGCCCTGTTGCTGGTTTTGTTATTTATTTCTTTTTTAACTGAACTTTGACATCCACAGCAGAGAGCAGGTGAGCTGATGGGATGAGCATTTGTGTCTTTCCAAAAACTCCATTGGTAAGACCCTCAGTTTTTTATTGTAAATATTAAACCTCCAGTGTCTTGGCTGGGATTTGATTTTTATCCAGCTTTGTGGCACATTTAGGGGCTTTGCTTGAAGCCCTGTTGCTGGTTTTGCTATTTATTTCTTTTTTGACTGAACTTTGACAGTCACAGCAGGTTTTTTCTCTGGATGCTGGGTTATTTTTCCAACAGTAACTCCCAAACTCTCATGGGTTTGATCAAGTCTTGGGTGAGGTTGGGTCCTTTTTTTGGCTCAGTTAAAAGTAGTTTGTGCCCAAGGCAAGAAGAAACACAATTGCTCTGGGGTTCTTCATGGGTTTGAGGATATAAAAGTGTTTGGTCCAATATTTGGGACAGTTTGTGCTGCTTCCCCACGAAATGAATCCATTTTAGCAGTGACTGAAGATGCACATTTTCCAAAAACCTTTGTTTTAAGGGTGTTCCAACTGAGGTTCACTGAGCATCTTTGCAGTTTTACCTTTTTTCCTTGTCCCCAGCTCTGTCAGTGCTAAATTCATCTCTCCTGTTGGCATGGCCTGTAGGAAAATAACAAAATCCTACTGAACTAAAATGACAATGCACAAGAGGTTTCTGTACTTTCATTTTACATGTTTATTTTGCAGCCAGTTCCTCAGTATTTTATTCTTTAAGCTGATTTTGTAATTTGCAATGATCGAAGTATTTCTTTTTAAAAAAAAAACAAAACATTTTTATGGTGGTGTTACTTCTCATTCAGGAAAATAATCATTGTTAAGGTTTTTTGTACATGCTCCTGCTTCTTCAAGAGGCTTTTCACATTGCTTTGGTTTTTATTAATCACCTTTAGCACTGAACAATCTAAGCTACACAAATCCATTGCAACTTCTCCAGTAGATGAAATAAATATATGATCAATGACCTGCAAAACAGCTGTTTGATTTATTTGATTCACGTAAATTATTTAACAATACTTGTGGTTCATCCCACAGGGTTATGGAATTTCTCCTTCTGTTGTTTGCTTGTATGAAATATTGACATTTTAGGTTAAATAATCAAAGTGAGGTGACACCATGGTAAAGCACAATTCAATTTTCACTTAAAGATAGCACATAATTCTTTGTGATTGGTACAGTCCTTACAGGATTATTGATCCTTTTCATTACTGTAGGGGGAGCCCTCAAGAAAAACACATTTATGTGATTCTCAAAAGCCACAAATGGAACACATGTAATTGTATTTTAGGTCAATCTTTAAAAAAAAAAAAGAAACAAAAATCCCTCAAATTACTCAGGAAAATGTAGAAGACTCCAGCCAATGCAACAAGATCTGAGAATACTTTTAGCAGGTTCAAAGTCATTTGCAGTTTCTAAGAAGCTAATTGCATCCTGCACCAGCTGGGCAAAAGGCATTTGAAAGCCATTTAAATCTGTGTACATACACAAATAAATAATTAGCATTTTTATAAAGCCTGCCTGGTACCTCCTCCGTGCATTTATAACCATGGAATGCACTCTCCAGTAGGAAAATTTCCCAGCTGTTTTGGCTGGTGTTACCCTGGCACATTTCTGCAAATAGCATCGTCCATCCCACATTGTTCCCTGTCACAAATGTTTATGGAGCAGTTCTGGTGATCCAAAACCTCAGAAAAAAACAAACAAAAAAAAACCCCAACACCTGGGCAGGCAAATTCCTCTGTGCAGAAAACAGAGATGGAGTCTTCAAAGGTTGCTTTCAATCCATACCCAAGCAGCTGTAACAGCACCAACAGCTCTGAGACAATGAAACCATATTTAGAAAAAATAAAACCTCAGAGAGAAAAAAAACAAAACAAAAAAAACACCTGGGCAGGCAAATTCCTCTCTGCAGAAAACAGGGATGAAGGCCATGGAGTCTTCAAAGATTGCTTTCAATCCATACCCAAACAGCACAAACACCTCTGAGAAAACGAAACCATCTTTAGAAAAAATAAATGTGAAGGCCAAATCTTTGGGAGCTGGAAGTTCTCCGAAGCGTTTTGGTGCTGTCCCAGTGCAAAGGATTTTGTGTCCCTGCTCTGCAGCTGCTCCGAGCTCTCAGCCAGCTCGTCCTGGACAATTTGGAAGTGCAGCGCTGGCTCTTCAAGGTGGATGATGAGCGGGGAGGAGATGGCACTGCCTTCTGTGATGTCATTTCCCACCTGGAATGCTACCCCTGGATCCAGAGGGAATGGCAGGGACACGGCCCCGAGGTGTGCAGGGACAGCCAGGCTCGTGTGAGTAACAGAACTGCACCTTCTTTGTTGTCTTGGCTCTTGAATGTTCCCCTGAGGTTCCTCCTGGTTGTAAATCTCCAGTTCCTTCCTAAATCTCTTCCCCCAGCCTTCATTTGAAGGTGTAAATATTGATATCACAGCCCACAAAGCAATAGCCAGCAGTAATTCAAATAAAGCAGGCAAATATTCCAAAATACAAAGGAATGCCTGGCAGCCAGCTGTGGAATGAGTTGTGTAGTAACACTTGCTGTGCAATAATGGGCAGCTCTTACACACTTTTTGTATAAATTTTATACTTTTTTTTAGCTAAAGTGAGGACATACAAAGGAAAGTTGATAGGCAGCACAGCCTAATCTCTACATAGAAATTTGGAATTATTGAAACAAAGATTAACGGGATTGGGATTAGAATTATTGAAACAAAGATTAATTGGGATTGGGATTAAAATAGCTGAACACCACTAATCTGAAATCATACCAACTGATTGCTTTTTCACTGGTTTTTCTATGGATTATTTTTCCTGGATGTTTTGCCTCACTAATAACTTTTAAACCTGTATGAGACAACACTTGAGGTCTTGGTGATCATTAAACTCCTGCAAGTTTCATTACCAGGGGTGTTTAGGTAAGGAGAGCCATCTGTAAAAATCTAAGTAAGGGAAACATTAGAGCATGAACTTGGGCACTCCTGGATTCCTAAGAATCCCCAGGATTGAGAGGCTGGAAGATGATACATTTGAACTGCAGAAAAATCCATATGAAACCACACTTCATTATTCTGGCATCCCAAGAACTATTTGTAGTTTAAATATTCATTGGTATTTAAATGTGTTAATTTCAATAAGCATTTGATATTTCTGTACATCTTGCCAAATTCATTCCTAATGTAATGGTTTTAAAGCCAGAAGGAATGTATCCAGAAAAATTGTTTAATTTACATAAACTACTCATTATAGCTCCTCTGATTTTTTTAATTCAATCAAAATGGGTTTGAAATTTGGGGTTGATTGAATTATACTGTATATTGAAATTTCAAATTGGGCTGATTACAGTTCTGCTGCATTTGACAGATACAAAATAATTCCACATTATAAAACAGAGTTCCTGCTATAAAGCTGAAGGGATAATTTGTCTGATCTGCAAGTCAGGCAGGATGAGGCAGAACCCTGAAAATCCATCCCAGTGGGACACAAAGCTCAGGATGTATCCAGGTCCTGCTCCCAGCACCTGAGGACAGAATCAGGAGTCACCAGCTCCAGTTCTTTGCTGGATATCAGTGGCATTCCCTGTTTCTATGCCTTTTAAATTCTTTCCCTAAGTGTTTCTGCATAAAGGACACAGTGCGCCCTGACTTCCTTTGGTTTTCCTTTTTACTCCATTTACCTCGAGCCAGGATTCAACCAGTGAGAAACCCTTAAATACAAACACATGTTAGAAGTTGGGAAATAAGCATGGAATAATGAATTTGATCTCATTTCCCAGAGCCAGCAGACAAATCCAGGCCAGCACTGAATAGCTTTTGGCCCAGTGTTGTCCAGAGAAGCTCTGGGTTCCTTATCCCTGCAAGTGCCCAAGGCCAGGTTGGGCACTGGGGCTCGGAGCACCCTGGGATGGTGGAAGGGGGGGAATGGGAATGAGATGCTCCTGAAAACCCCTCCCAATCCAAACCTCTCTGTGATTCCCAAATGAGGACCTTGCTGCTGTTCTGAACACCTTGAACAGTTTGCTGAAATTGCCCTGCCTTCTGCATTTACCCTCTTTTGAAAGAAGGAATTGCAGCCTCCCCGGGCCTCAGCACTGAGAGCAGAGGATTAAAACGCTCCTTTGTCAGGGAACACCATTGTAATGATGCACATTTAAACATCAAAGCAGGAGTTGGTGCTTTAATGTCCTGCTGCAGCGTGGGGACCTGGTTCCTTTGATAATGAAGATGTCGTGTCACGGCGGCGGCTGCCACACACAAACGGATGCTGGCAGGTTATTACAAAATTCAGCTTCTTGATGAAAGACTATCCTGCAGGCTAGGAGCACACTGAAAAGCCTCTCCATTCTGGTGGAATTATTAGAAATGAGACTACATGACTGTAAGCACTAAATTATGGTAATACTTACAAATAGCATCATTTGCATAGCAGTTTAAGACACGCCACCCAGATTTTCCTCAGTGGTGTGGAGCAGGCAACAGATTAAAAATAATGGACTTGGTGAGTCTGAACTGTGTAAAAATCCTATTCCAGCTAAAAATGAGGCTGATTTTAGATTCCTCATTGCAAACACAACACTGGGGCAGACCCAAATGTATGGCAGGATTATGGATAGATTTCACCTTGTTAACTTAATGCAGCCTCTGAGTTATCTGAACAATTAATTTGCAACTGCAGGAAGGGTTGAATTCATAAACTGCAAAATGTCTCCAAGTCCATCAGCCTCCTGTGCACTGCTCAAGCAGAGAAATTTCATCCTGAGGCCCAGAATCCAATGGCTCAATATCCAGAGAGCTGCTGCACATTTGGCACTTGTGGGGTTGTTTGTGGAGACATCTTCCAGTGTGGAAAAGAACAACAGGGTCTGGCCCTTTAGTTGTGCACAAAAAAATGAATAAATACTGAGTCTCCCTATCAGATTAATTGCATCTTGTAGGGTGAATGATGATTGTAGGGAACAAATAAATTCATTTTTTACATCTGCAGGTTTTCTGTACTAATTCAAGCTTCAGTCAGTCCATGCATAGCACAAAAAGTAGTTTTGCTGCTGTAAGAGTAAGTGAATAATTTTTTTCAATATCTAGATGAAGGTATCCATAATCCTTATTTATATAGATGGTATAGCTGGGCATCTCACTCCTGCTCAAAGTCAGCAGCTCAGATTCTGGAAAATCTCAGCCATACTTTTATGAACCCTTGCTGGGAGACTCGAAATTCATGGAAAATTCTCATTATTGCTGCCACAATCCCTGGCTTAGAGGGATTCTGACTTGGAGGTTGGGAGAGCATCCAAGGAATGGATATGCTCACTCTGTCTTCTTATTTTCCTTTTTCTTAGGACTCAAACTCCCAAAACTCTTCCCTTTTAGGGCAAAGAGAACATCATCTTGCTGTTGGCATTGTCTTTTTCCTTCTTTTAACAGTTCCCTTTTATATAAATAACATGGGACTGCAGGATCCCATCCTCTTGTATAACTATGGAATTGTAGTAAATCACTAGATTAAATTACTACTGAAATTAATTTTAGAATTATCTTTTATTACCCTGTGACTTAATTAACCACCAGAACCAACAACATGATGTGAGTTTGTCTAGCAGCAAGTCTGAAAGTAACAAAGAACAGGCTGGAGACAAAAAAAAAGGGATAAAGAAGAGCTGAAAATCCAGAGATAGGACAAGACACAGGAAAAAATCAGCAAATACTCTCTGAATATGCCCTTAAAACTGGTGATAGCTACACAACCATTTCAAAACTCTCCATTAAGTATCTGTCACGGGGGAAAAAAAGTATTTAATGCACTTGGGCAACCCCTGCTAGAAAAATGTTTGTGTTCTACTCCTCCAGTTGAGTCAGAGAATTTTGTCTCTGTTTCTTTTCCTTACAGGCTATAATTCACTTAATTTATTACATTAAGGAAATCAGAATCTTTTCAAAAGGTGACAAATCTGGACAACTTTTGGTATGAATCACCTAAAACAAGATTTGGATGCTGCTTGCAGGATTTTGCACTGATTGCTGTTGGAAAATAGGAATGTAAAATGCTGGATGTTCCTTTAAATGAACCATTTTTTGGTCAGCTTTTCAAAGTCCTGTACTAACAGATGCATTTTGGGATTAGCTGGAAATCAGGAGTGGTGGGGAGCAGATTGTGTCCTGCTTGGATGAATTCCATGCAATACAGCACACCTGGAGTTTCCACATCTTGTTTCTTTACTGAGTTCAGGAATTCAGAGTAGGATGTGCTTGCAAACAGATCAGGATAAAACCAATCCATCAAAAATGTAATTTCAGAAACCTGCCACTGCCAGCACCCTCCTTTCTGACCTCCTTTGAACACAGCAGAGCTTCCTAACACTGTTTTTTTCCTGATTTTTTTATTAATTGATCTTAGTGTAACACCTCAAGCCCACGGAGGGGGTTCTTAAGGAGCCAGTCGTGCACGTGGAATTGCAGGTGTGGTATTCTTCCAGCCTGAAGAGGGCCAGAAACTCTGACAGATCCCCAGAAAATGCATCTCCAACATTTGAGCATTTCTTTTAACTGATATCATGTTTAATAGGGAAAGAAAAGGAGCCCAAAGACTTCAGGAAGAGATAAGTGATGGAAAGGAGTAGTGCTGGAGGTTTCTTAGTGTGAGCAGAGCAATTATTCCAAATAATTGAAATATTCATTGAACCTGCAAACAATCCTTAGTTTATTAAGATTATCTGCATGTGATGAGCAAATCTGAGGTGAAATAAAGCAGAATTGTGTCCCTGGGCTTGGTGAAATCCAGAATATCATCCCTGAACCACAAGCAGGGGCCCTGCAAGCTGTTGGGCTGTGTGTCCTATTGATTTAATATGCTCCTAATCAGTACATAAAGCTATAGGCCTGCAGTGTTAATTTTTCATATGCTTACAAAGTACCCTTTGATTTTCTGTCACGCGTTAATTACAGCGTTTTGCCATTAAATAGGAAGCTTTGTGTAAACTAATTACTAGGTAATCATTGTCTACCGCCAGCGTGCTGTTCCTACCTTTTATTTTATTCGAAAAATGCACAGATCTCGCAGTCTGGAACCACTATACCTTCCAGCCATTAGCTCTCACTAATTCATAGCATTATTGTGCTAAGATTGTAGGAGTTGTAATTGTTGTGGTATCAGTGCTGTTAATTACCGGAGTAAACAGTTGAAATGGTGCCAAGGTCTATTGTACAAGGCAGAGGAAAAGGAGGTTTAAATGTTACTTCCACCATCTGGGGACTGGAGGAGAGGCAAATGCTAGAAAACAGCAGTGAGGCAATATCAGAACTTCAGCTCCAGGGTTTGAGGCCATATGGATCCAGAATATTTTGAATCAATTGAATTTAAGTGCCAGTTTGTAGCAATAACAGTGGGGAAGGAGAGGATAAAGCAAGAGCACTAAAGAAATCTGAAATGCCTTAATGTTGGTGCAGCCAATAAAATGCCTGCTTGGATTATTTTAAAAATGTTTGTTTTGCTAAAATCCAAAAAGTAACACATAGGCAACTCTGGGAATAAAAGGAGTTTAAGTGTGTGTTGTTTGTGAAAAACAATGCAGGTTTTGTCTGACAATTCCTGTAGCATTACAGCAATTTCCATAAAATTCCTGGGAAGTGACTGTGGGTTTCTCTATATAAGTTTTTTTTTTCTTTCTGAAACCACATTTTTGGAATTCGTTAGAATATTTTGTTTAGAGATGCAAACCAGAAAGGAGAGCGAGTCACAGAAGTGTAGTAAATTTATAGAGATTGAAATAGAGAAAACTCAATTAATTGGGAAAATAATTTTCATCTGAGGGCATCAGAATTGTTTGTGCACTTGCAGAAATCTCACTGAAATACAGGAAAATGCACTTGCAGAAATCCCTCTAAAATACAGGAAAATGCCCTCAAATATTCCTGATCTCATTTTGTATGAGAATTAACATCCCAATGTCCTGAACTTACAAATGCTGCCTTTGAAATAAATATATTATTGTTTTGAAGAAAGATTTTTGACGATCATGACAATTACATTTTCTTTGCTCTGAAGAAAGATGTGGGGAGCCTTGAACGTGCAGGATGCACCTTGCAAAAGACACAATTTGGAATATTGATTTGGATTAAAAAGCAAACTAACTGATAAAATTATCCTCATCTTAAATTAACATTCAGTGGATAAACAAGCAGAATTCTTCGAGGAGCTCACAGCATTTTGAAGATCCTTTTTCTGGCTGATTTTTGGCAGCACAGATTTGATCTTTGATTTCCCTGCATAGATTGTTTTCTGAGCAGGGATCTGGCAGCAAATTGCTGCTGCCAGCTTCGGAGTGTTTGCAGGAAATAGGAAGGATCTCTCTTCCTAAACAATCCTGGTTTATTTATTTTTTATTGGTCTGTTAGCAGATGTTGAAGTAGTTCAGGGCACAATGTAAACATGTGCTTTTCAATGGATGGTAAATAGGAAAGTGCACAATGAAAGGAGCAGTTGGGAGGGGGTTTGGAGCAGGGCCGAGGGGGTTTTGTGGGGTTTTTGTATGTGTGTAGTTGAATTTAGAATTAAAAGAAGTGCTTGATGTTTCTGTTCTGAGACCCTCAGCGTGCGGAGCCCGGCCGGAGAAGCGTGGCCCCATGTGGTGTGAAAAAAAGGAGCAGCACTTGAAGGGTTGGAGGTTTGAAAAGGAACTCAGCTCCTTGTTCTGGGAGCCTGGGAAGGGGCTGTGTGTGGGGTTTATTGAAGCGTGGCAGATGTGCCTCAGCCCCACAAAAACCCCTTGAGCGAGGGCAATCCCAGCCCCGCGTCCGGCTGGGAGCGAGGATGAGCCCAGGGAAGTGCAGGATTCTGGGCTCTGTGTTCAGCATCCCACTCAATGGCAGGCAGCTGAAATGGGCCATTAGCTATCAGGGAAAATTGTCTTTGCTCCTTTCAGCAGATGGAGCAAATATTTTACAAAGCAATTTTACATAGGAAAAACATTTGTGTGAGGCGGTAATGAAGGCTGTTTGCCATGATGGGACCTGAGCTCTGAACATGCTTTTCCAGCTCTGGGGAAGGCAAAATTGGCACTTTTTTAATTTTAAAATTTGCAGTTAACAGTGAAAAGCCTGGGCTTTAAATCAAGTGGCAAACTTTAAGTAGATAGAGGGTGCTCAGTGTGTTGCTTCCAAAGCTATTCCCTGTTTTATAGATCTCTCCATTTATTCTGTTCACTGTGGTACTTTGTGCTTCTGGCCAGGGTGGACCTATCTGAATGAGGAAAAAAAGTGTCCAACCGGTTTAATTTGCAAAATAGGAAATAATGGCAGTTATTTGGACAATTTGGGCAGCACTCACTGGCTTCTTCCATGCTTGTTGGTGTCATCAGAATGAGCTGGGCTGGACCAATTCCCTTCCAGACTGGAATAAGTTATCCCAGCTCCACTGATCACAAGAGAAAGGATGTACTTATAAATGGTAGGAATTGTCATTGTGCCACCCAAATGGCATCAATTGCCACAGCTCCATTGACTGCAGCAGAGTTGTGGCACTTTGTATTGCTCAGGAGCTCTCTGCTGATTTTATTCCTCTCTGGCCCCCTCAGCTTTACTTATTTGGAGTTCCTTCCTTCACTCTGTTTGCTTGCAAGGTCTAAATAATTTCCTTTCCATCTGATTTTTAGCTAAAAAGCCCTGGGTCTTATGCATCCTGCTCTGCCTCCTTCTTTCCCCAGATCTTTCTTCCTGTTTCTATTTCTTCTTCCTATGTATTTATTTCTCTTCTCAACAGGCTTTTCTCTGCTGACTGATCTGTCTCCAGCAGATTTGCTACCACTGCCTTCAACATCTGCCACGCTTGGTCCTAATTTTTTGTTGCATCTGCCTAAGAAAACCTTTCAAAATTCATCTTGCAGAAGAGTGAGAAATTATTTCTTATTTAGTCGGGAAAAAAGCTGTAATTTTTTTCTTTTTTGTGCTTCTTCATTGTTATCAAAAGGTGCAAAACCAATTTGGAGAGATGTAAAGATTTCTACATGATATAAACAATATTTGAGCTGCTAATTTTTACTGCTACTAAGAAACATCAGCTGCAGGATTTGAACAAATGCTCCCTGTTTCTGTTGAGCCTGTGATCCTGGATTGTTTTGGGCCACATCAAGAGATAAAACATTGGTAGGCTCTGCTGGAGATACTGTCCAATTTAAATGAAATTAGCCAGATGAGCACTGATCCTTTTAAAAGGTTTGACTTCATGAGTGAATGTTGGATCCAGGCTTGAATTTGCCTACTAAAACTCCCTATAATCAGGATTATTGCCTTTTTAGAGTTTACAGTTGCAAAAAAAAAACCACTCCAACCAGAATTCCAGGTGCTGATCCTTGCAGGGTGACTCCCTTCTGTGAACACCCTGATTGCCCAGGCTTTGTTCAGGGCTTTGGAGCTCAAGGGAAGTGTGTCAGATTTTCTTGAATTGATTATTTCTTTAAAATCCTGGTTTGTTTCTGTCAGACAGGGTTTGGTTACATCCTTCACACTCACCAGTGCTGTGGCTGCCCCTGGATCCCTGGAAGTGTCCAGGTTGGAACCTGGGATAGTGGAAGGTGTCCCTGCCCATGGAATGGGATGGGATTTAAGTTCCCTCCCCACCCAAACCACTCCAGGACTCTGCAATTTATTATCCTAAAGCAGCCACGCCTCAGATGTGCAAGAAGAACTTTCAAGAGGCAGAGAAAAAGTCCCTTGGAAGTTCTGCCTGATTTTTGCAGCTAGGTTAGGGAGGTTTCTTCCACAGCCACGTGTGATCCTGCAGCTCTGTGTGAAAGGAGAGACAGCTCAGAATTGTTGCACTGGAAACTTGTGTCCCAGTTTTATTGTTACTCACACAAATTGGGCACAGCACTCCCAAATGCCTCCACATCCAGCAGAAATTCCTGGGGTTTTTTTCCCCACTGTGATTTATCAAAATCTTGCAGGCAGCCACTGCCCACCTCTTGCTTTGCTTGTTTTTATATTTCTGTTGAATTTGCTCAAAGTCAGCAGGTCTCAGAGATGAGCTGGGAGTGACAGAGGTGTTGCTGGATGCTCTGCCAGCTGAGAACTGATTTGTGGGGCAGCAATTCCAGCACATCCATCATGGTTCTCATCCTCTCTCCAAAGCCACAGTAATTTTCATGAACCACTTCAGCCTGTGCCTTGTTGGCTCAGCAATAATTCAACACAAATACAAACCCACACAAGGCCAATGGATGTTTGCTCACTGCTCTGCTGTTTCAGTCAGCTGAGCCATCCAAAAACAAAATTCCTCCTTCAGATCCCGAGCAAATGAGCAGGGTAAAGACCTGAGGTTGGGTTAATTCTGAGCTTGGATCTCATGTTTTATGTGCTCCTTTGTTTTTGGGTAAATTCTGAGCTTGGATCTCGTGTTTTATGTGCTCCTTTGTTTGTGAGTAAATTCTGGGCTTGGATCTCATGCTTTATGTGCTCCTTTGTTTTTGGGTTAATTCATAGCTTGGATCTCACATTTTTTTGTGCTCCTTTGTTTTTGCCATGAGGTTGTGCTGCTTAGTGTATTGATCTACCGACTAAAACCATTTTTCACCCCTTTTATGTGATATATTTTTGAAGTCAAAACAGCCTTTTCTCCTTATTATATGATAGGAGCCCACATATCCCATATCAGCATCACCATCTAAGCACCTCAATGTTTTTAAGGTATTTTTCCCCTCAATTCCACGTGGGGCAGGGACAGCAATTGTCCCTTTTCCATGGCTGGGCAGCTGGGGCACAGGTGGAAAATCCCTGTGCTGAAATCTCAAGGTGGCTGCAGGCAGGGCCAGGGTTTGTCCAGCTCTCCTGCATGCAGAGTTAACCCCAGATTCCCCAAATGTCCAGAGAAGCTGTGGCTGCCCCATCCCTGGAAATGTCCAGGGTTGGATGGGATTTGGAGCAGCCTGGGATAGTGGAAGGTGGCAGGGGTGGAACTGGATGGGATTTAAGCTCCCTTCCCACCCAAACCATTCAGTGATTCTAATCATTGCTCCATCCTCCTCCTTCTGGTAGGCAAATCACAGTGAAGTCATTTTGAATTTGCATTTCTGATCACTTTACATCATGTGCTCCATGACAAAGCCTATCTCTACGAACTCACTGCTCCGGAAAAAACCGCTTTAATTTTTTTATTTGCTCTTCTTTATTTGCTATTTTTATCTGCTATTCTTTATTTGCTATCAGCTGTCAGCCATAAGGTTTCCTCATGTTCCTCCAGAGCCTGAGATGAAGTGATTGTGGCTGAGGACATTGCAGGATCAGAGGAGGGTTGGTCATTACGGGGTGCTGAGGAGAGGGGATGGAAAACAGAGGAAAGAGCCCCAGGGGAGCAGGGGGAGGCTCATGAAGCAGCAAGGAAAGGAGCCTGAAGCAATCCAGTCAGAGTCCTTGCACTTTATATGCTCCTGTTCTTCTGGGACTTTGGGGAGCAGTAAAAGCAGAGCAGTTACTTGCTGTATTTAATGGGGCTGGGCTGTGTGTGTGATAATAAAGAATTTAAAACTAGGAAAAAAGCTGCTTTAGCTGTGGAGTGACTAATCAAATTCCACCAAAGACACAGGCACTTGGGAGTTTGTTACAGATATTTTACAGATTTAAAAGGATATCTCCTGCTTTAGAAATGCTTTTGCTTGATTATTCCTATTTTTTTTTTTCTTTCTAACTAAAGGGTGTTTGGCTTGATAGAAGAGCTTAAACATAGAACCAGTAAAACTATTGCTGGCATATGTGACTATTTCAATATGCTGCTTCAAAATACAAGCAATGTACAAGTTATTGACTGCTGCTATTGATCCCAAAGCAGTTACCAAGTACTTGGCATTTTCAGATGCCAGATCCAATTATTGATATAAATTATAATGCAAGAGATGCTGTGCTGAGGGAGGGCCTGGCTTTCAGAGAAGGACAGTTTGCAGGAGGAGGGAAGAAGAGCAAGCAGAAGAATTAAAAAAGGCTTCCTGACTGTGGGTAAACAGTAACCACATTTTTTTTTTTTTTGCCTGTTGGAGGCCTGGTTTTTAATCACCCCACAAGCAGTTTTCATTTCTGTAGTAAAATTGCTTGTGGTTCTATTTAATTTGTTTCTGCAGGAGCTAGCTTTGGTGAAGATCTCCCAGGAGCTGCCGGGCCTTTTAGCACAGCACGTACAGCCAGTCAATGAGAAACGATTCCCTACATGGGAAAAATTCCTCCAAACATTTCTTACTCAAGGTAAATAAGACTGCAAAGTCGCTGGGAAGTGTTAGAAGGAGTAATTATGCCATATTGTCTGCCATATTCTTGTTAGTCTTGGGCCCATTTAAATATTTATCTCCTTTTATTTCTCCATTATGCTTCAAATGTTCATTTACCAATGAATTATAGGCCACTGTTCTATCATTCATTTGTCCTATGCAAGCTTTTAATCCATATTAATCCTGGATTCTGAATCCATAAGCACCAACTCCTTAATCCTTGGGTGCTGCACCAAAGGCTGTCACATTTGGGGAAAGGTTTTAGGGAATTCCAGCATGTGAGGTAAATGTGAGAATATTTAATATATAGATTTCTTTATGGGTTTCTTTGTGGAAGAGACAAGGATGAATCAAAGCCTTGAGGGTATTTTTTCTTTTTAAATTATGCCACTTAACACATCTTGTACCAATTTTATTACACAGCAGTTTATCCCAACAAATTGGCTTATGGCATTATATGCAATGAAAAGGCAAATCCAGAATGTCAAGCAGTTCTCCTGGTGATTCTGCTGTGGAAAACCATGCTGGAAGTTGTTATTTCCATGCCAAATTCCTCTTGTGGGTGAATACCACAGGCAGACTCTTATCTAAGACCATTATATGGATGGGAGTCTCCAAGATGAGCTCCCAGCAGGAGTTACCATCCCCCAAATCCCAACATTGCATTTCCCAGCTGTTCTGGGCCTGGTGTTGATCTGGATTCACTCCTGCTGCCCCAGAGCTTGTTTTTCCAGTCAGCTCTGGGATTTTTCCAGTTTGGAAGTGGGACTGAAAAGCCACTCGTTCAACTCCTTTCTCCTCCAGGAGAGGAGAAGGATTCCAAGGAAGAGCCACGATTCTGGCTCTGCTGCTCCCCTTGCACTGATTTATTTGCTGTATCTCCAATCCCCCCTGGAGCTGGTGGTTCCATGCTGTGCACTCTGAAGGGCAGCACTTTGTGGATTTGATTCCAAGAGAATTCCTTTCCACTTGCAGGTGGAGTGATCGAAGCCTTCCCATTCTCAGCCAGTGTCACCAACCTGACAGTGGATCTGCTGATAGAGCCAACAGGGGAGGTGACCCTGGTGTCCTCTGGGGATCAGCTCCACGCTGAGGGGCCCCTCAGATCTTCTGGCACCACCATCCCACAGCGTTCTGTGGATCCAGAGCTTCTTAAAGCTCTCTGCTTGAAAATTGGGGAGGCCTGCAAGTCCAAAGGAGTGCTTGGCTACTTCTCTGTGGACTTTGTGGCTTTCACCCATCCCCAAACGAGGCAGCAGCAGGTGAGTGGGGCAGGTTTGTAACCTCACCTGTCTCCCTGAGACTGAGAAATTCCAACTTTCCTATGGGACTCCAAAAAATACCAGGAGAAAGCTTTGCCCTTTGGAACAAACAATTTCCAAACTCTGGGGCAGGTGAGCTGAGGAAAGCACGTGGGTATTGTAACAGCATCAAATACAGACCTGATGCACCTCCTTGTTTTTCACTCTCCTGACATTGTTTTCTTCTGGGATCTTCACTGAGGACCTCAGTGTTTAGGATGTGTTTGACTGTAAAAGGGAACATCCCTGGATTTTAAAGCTGTGGGGAACTTTGAGGTTTTTGGTAACTGACAGCACTGTAGGGTGGCTGTGCTGAACCAGAGAATCAGAATAATCATGGAGTGGTTTGGGTAGGAAGGAACCTTAAAAATAATCTCATTCCAACCCCTCATTCTAACACCTTCCATTATCCCAGGTTTCTCCAAACTCCCTCCAGCCTGGCCTTGGGCACTGCCAGGGATCCAGGGGCAGCCACAGCTTCTCCTCCCACCCTCCCAGAGTTTGTGAGCTCTGGGATTCAGATCCCAGTTGTATTTGACTCCCAAAATGGATGTACACAGGCATTGTAATCAGAACTCTGGATAAGCCATATTGGACAAGTTCCATGGAAAGTTGCTTTTAAAAAGATTTAGGGATGACATTCTCACCCATGGAAATGCAGGAATGCTTCCTGGATTATTAAGGTTGGGACATTTCCTGGCACAAACAAGGACACATTAAATCATTCATTGATTCTTGTGGCTTCTTAGAATTCCTGTCTGTTCCATCTTGGTTTTCTTCCCTTGTTCCCAGCTGATTTTTACCTTAGCATTTCCTGTGTTTATCAGCATGTACCACAACTTTAACATTATTTAAGCACAGGTTTTTAAATTTAACTGGATGTGGAGGCAATTAATGAGGCCATCTGTCTTGGGAGAGAGAGATCACACAAAGGCTTGTGTTCCTGAAAGCACCATTTTTTTGGCAAAAGAGAAATCCTATCAGAGCCTTGGAACATTTGCTCACTTATTTCACGAGTGTCCACTTGAATGCAGTAGGTGGGAGGCTCAGATGCATTTCCTGGAAGTGCAGGATACTCAGGAATTCTTTCCAAGTGTGTTTTACAGAAAATAATGATCTTTGCAGCACTAGGAGCAAAGGATGGATGAGGAACAATGTGTGTTGTCACACAGCTCAGTGGGAACACAGAGCCTTGGCTGCCACGAGATCCAAGGGGCAGGGAAAGCTGGGACTCCACAAAATTCCCTGTTTGCCTCAGGAATCTCTTTCCATCTCAGTTCCAGGCACCTGTGCCTTGATGCTGAGGGGAGGGGAGATGGAGAGGCTGTTTTCAGTGTCTTGGGGAAGAAGTGGAGAAGCATAATTTGGAGTGAATCCCTTCTGATTCCCACTTTATTTTCCACAATGATCATTCCTTAAAAGCCTTGGCCCCTCAGAGTGAAATCCTGCCCAGTGTTGAGTGCTGGGAGCTGCACCCAAATGAATCCTCTGGGTTGAGTGGGAATATTTGAACACATCAGCTTCCTTCCATAATAATTTGGAGAAGCAGGATGCTAAGTCACCCTTTCCCTTTTGCACAGCCCCAGCCTTTCCCAGCAGCAGTGAGGGAACCTTGGATAAACTGCTGGGGTTGGACAATTCCCACAGTGTCCCAGGGTCTCTCCAGACAGAACAAAACACATTTTTAATGTTCAATTTCCCAACAAGAGCCAGGCTGTTGTCACCGACCATCTCTCAACCCTGTATCCAGCAGGACAGAGGAGTTGCAGAGCCCTAAAATTGAATTTTTGGGCGAGCCCCAGCCCATGCCAGCAGCAGCCACGAGATGGCAGCTGGAGGAGAGAGCCTGCAGCACTGCCCGAATCAATTCTCGTGCAGAGTTTAAAAGCCATAAAAACCACTCTCTTTCCAACAGCCCCAGTTGCATTAATATTTTACTAATTGACATTTTTACAGTATCACTCAAGCACTTCTTTAAAAAGAACATGGGTGCTCCTTGCAATAATGCAGCCGTCGATACCAGCTGCAGATAGAACAGTTAAACCAGAGAGAGCCGAGCTGTAATTTAGTAACTCTTTAAGAATTTATGTTTCCTTCCCTTCTCAAGTTTACATTCTAAAGCTGAAGCGTTTTTATGGAAGCTGTAAAGAATTCCAGCATAATTGTGACTTTATTCACTGGAGATGTCTTCACCACAAAGTGCCAGCTCTGAAGCTGTGTGTGCCAAAGGAGACTCCCCTGGAAGTAAATATTTCCTTGGAGAAACAGCCAGCAAGTCTTGCAGGATGTATTTCTAACTCTGGGGGCATTCTGGAGATTCCTAATGTGTTCTCTGCTTAGCTTGGACCTAAAATCACTCTTAAATCTATCTAAAATCTTAACTTCTGCCTCCTACCTTTGAAAATCAAATATCAGTTCTAGGCTATTCTGTTTCAGTTTAGTTTTTGAACATAAGTTCTGAAAATTCCCACATTTCAGATGAAAACTCCTTGTGTTCTGCTAATTTTCCATGCAATCCTATCAGGATTTGACATCCCCAATCATAAATGTGTACAATTACATATGTGCCCTTATTGTGTATGCTCAGAAAATGGGGATAGGCTCAATAATAGATGTTGGTTAATCTGTAGGACTTTATCATTCTTTACTTAAACTTTGCACAGGTCATCTGCTAAGAGCTCCTGATTTACTGGAGATGATTTATCTGGTCAGACCCCTTGTCTGGGCCCTGTGCTCTCCCATTTCTGTAGCAGCACAAAGGGGATTTAAAGGGCATTTTTGTGTTTCCATGGCAAAAGGGAATCCCCTGCTAGCATAAAGCTGGAAAATCTTGTGCCATCTGATCCTCCTTCCTTTCTCCCCCACGTTAGAGATGTTCTGGGACACATCCAGGGCAGGAGGGGACGTGGCCACAATCAAAGTGTTCTCAGAGAGTCCTGAGCCAGGAAAACAATCCTTGGGGGTGATCCCAGCTGGCACCAAGGAGTGACCATTTGGCTGCTCTGAGTTCCAACAGGGGTGGTTCAGCCCCAGGCTCAGGGATGAAAGGAGCTGGACAGGTGGCTTCCAGCCATGTTTGCCTTCCTCCTATTCCTCCTCCTCCTCCTCCTTCTTCTCTTCCCCCCCCACACCTTACATTGGGAAATGCAGAATTTTAAATATAAATGATATAAATATAAATATAAATAATTACAATGTCTTTACCTAAGGAGAACATGAAGCTTAAGGAGGTTTTGGAGCTCTCCCTTGTTACAGCAGGGAAGAGGATGGACACCTTCCTTCATCCCCCCTGTAGCTCCAAACTCTTCATTTTGTGGGCAGCAGCAGAAATTGGACTGAGATGATGAAACCATGCCCAAAAACTGTTTTTAATCCCCTCTGGAAGCAAACAGAAACTCCTTATAACCAGTATTTGGTCAATCTCATTATTTCCAGCACAGAAGTTGCTCTGCTAAAAGCTTTTTCTGTTCTTCCCTTGGTTGGGCAAGCTGGAGCCATTCCCTGGAGCAGGGGATCCAGGAGAGCTCCTGTCCTTCCCAGAGCAGCTCCTGGGCATGTGCCAATGGCCACTGGAGCCAGGCTGGCATGCTGGGGCTTTGTTTGGATGATGTGAAATGGATCACACAAGTAATTAATGGGTTTTTCTCTACATCTGACACTAAAACAATGTCCCTTGCACGTGTGTTAATTGTAGGCACTGACCAGGTGGGATTTGGGGAGTAACTCCTGCACATTGTGGGGTTTGTGTGAATCCCTGGGAGAGTGGAATGAATTTATCCACTGCTTGATGGCTGCTTAGCTTTGCCAGGCTGCTTTTTTAATGTTTTATCTGCTGTTAAATCCTCAGCCCATTCCCTGCATTTTGCTCTGGGACTCACTTCAGTTGCAGGGATGCTTTTGCTTAACCTTTTTTATGGTCTCCCTTCAGTCCAGCTTTTTGCCTCCTGCAGTTCTGTTTGTGCTCAGTAAAGCTTCCAGGTGTGGATTTTGAGGTCAGGTCTAATATCAGGGTCTGGATTAAGAGCAAACATTTCACTTGGAGCCAGTGAACAGCCCTCAGATATCCAAGATTTTCAGTCCCTGGTTCCCTCATGCAGCTTTGCCACTTCTTTCTGAGGACAAAGTTTTAATTGAGAGTGTAAAACCCAGCTCAGACAAGATCTAGGACATATTGGCACAGATTTGTTGATAATATTTATCAAAATTAATGGAACACTCCCACAATATGTATAGTTTATAATTATTATTTGGCTCATTGAAAAGGTTAGCACGCACTGGAAAAGGAGAAATGGACAGCAAAGTTCTTCCTGTCTTGCAGAAGTGATGATAAACAATAAATTATTGAAGAAAATTAAGTAGCATAATTGGGGAACCTTCCCCTATTACTAAGTAAAGCCAGCCATTAGCATCCAATTTGCATTTTAGACTGTGCAGCAGGAAATATTTAAGTTGACAAATAGGATATTTAATACAGCAACAGATACTTGGCAGTTAGATATTAACAACTGTTACTGGGGTGATTTATTCCCCATTACCCAAAGGGCATTACTCTGTGCATATGATTCTGAAATTAACTCCAGTTTTCCAAGAGGCCTTGGCTGCCTGACCCCTTAATATCCTTATAATGAGTCCATTTACCATTCCAGGGCTGAGGGAAGTTGTTCACTGGGAGATTTGTTTTAAGGGGTGCTCTGTAGGGCAGATCTTGGTGTGTGGGAGCATTGCTCATGGCAGGGTAGGCAGAGGGATTTTTTAAGTGGGAAAAGCTCCTGGGAAAACCAGGCTCTGGTTATTGGGGTGGAGGAGCCTTGCAGAAGCAATCCATGGTGCTTCCCTCAGCCTTGTGAGTCCTCCCTGAGAGATTATTTCTGAAGTTACAGAGGAATTCTGGTTGTTCCTGTTTGGAAGTGGTTTGTGGAATCACAGAATCCCAGAATGGGTTGGGTGGGAAGGGAGCTTAAATCCCATCCAGTGCCACCCCTGCCATGGGCAGGGACAATTTCCACCATCCCAGGCTGCTCCAAGCCCTGTCCAGGCTGGCCTGGGACACTTCCAGGGATCCAGGAGCAGCCACAGCTTCTCTGTGCCAGGGCCTGCCACCCTCACAGCCAGGAATTCCTTCCTCACATCTTCATCACTGCCAGCCCTGCTCCAGCACCAGGAAGCCCAAAGCAGGAATGCCAAAACAGGACAAAAAATGGCAGAGATGTTCCTTCACAATTGCTGAATTTTACTCTTCTTGTTGTTCTTTTTAATTTTTTTGAATGCCTCTCTTTGTTTTGATTAGGTTTGGGCAACAGACCTTGACCTTTGCTACAGTGACCAGCTGGCCCTGACTCAGCTCCTGTTGTACATGACAGATGGAAATCTGGATTGTGGCTCCAGCCCCCTGCAAGGACCTCTGGGGTCAAAGGAAAGCAAAAGCCAACAGGTCCAGCATGAGGGGACAAAACCTGTAAGCAGTGGTGTGGTCCCAAATATAATCATTCATGGAACCACTAATTCATCTGTTCTGGAGGAGCTGAATCTGCTCCCTTCTGGTTTCAAACTGCTGCTCTTGGGTTTTACCAGGTTAATAAAGACATGGGATAACAGCACAGTAGGAGTTAAAGTGGAACTATCCCATCCCTGGAAGTGTCCAGGTTGGAGGGGCTTGGAGCAGCCTGGGATGGTGGAAGGTGTCCCTGCCCATGGCAGGGGGAGGGATGGGATGAGCTTTGAGGTCCCTTCCAACCCAAATATTCTGGGATTCTATAAAATGGGAAGAATAGTCTTTAGAAAAGTCACCATAAGAAGTATGTGTCTGTGTACATACACATATGGGTAAAAAACAAAAGCTGTTTGCCATATTTTGACAGGAGATTCACAGCTCCCTTTTTTCCATCCATAGAGGAGGGAATGTATCACCATTCCAAAAATGTCATGGAGCTGTAATTTAGAGGTTAACGAGCTCTTGATCCATTGTTCTTGTCAAGCAACCACTTTTAGTTGGAGAGAAGTAAATTAGATCTGATTAGTCCCAGTAGTCCAAGTTTTAGAAATGAAAAGTAATCAAGTAGCAACTTTTTTTTTTAATTAAAATTCTGTCAGAATTAACATAAATTGTCGTTATATGCTTTATTTTTAATTCTTTCTGTATTTCTGAGATTTTTATCTCCTGAAGAGTTAACTGCAAGAGTGCAGTCTCCCAGGAAAAGAGAAAAAGAAACAAACCAAGAGACAAATGTTTTTACTGCACATGATCTGTAATGAATGATTAAGTAAAACACTTTGTGTAAAATTATGATGTTAATAATGATTCTGTCCCTTTTAATTTATTAGATATTCTCCATGCTGGTAGGGTTGATTTTGATAAAACGGAGCAGCCCCGGAGTTTGTGCGAGGATTTTATTTTTAGAACTCCTTCTTTGAAAGAACAAATTTCCTAGATACTGCTGCTCCTGTAATTATGTACAAAACCAATCACTCATTATAGTTAGGATACATTATCTTCTAGACAGATGAGGCTAAATAAGCAACACATTAATAATTCATCCTGCAGTTCATTATGCATGTGTATGCATGCTTTGTAGCTGAAATAAGCACCTCATCAACCTGATGCCAACCCTTAAACAATAGTTCTGTGTTATTGCAGCCACATTCAAGTTTACGCTTGTTAAACTGCTGCTTGGATTATTTTATCAAGCATTCATTTATTTGTGGTCCCCTACTGCAGAGAAACAGATTTTGGAAGCTCCTTTTTTAAGTTAATGACTTGAGCAATGGGTGTTATTAATTCTCAGAATATTATAAACATGATTAATTTTCAGGCAGAGATGTATTAGATCAGGATTTCAGCTATGTCAATTTAAATGAGTCAATGTCAAAACAAATATAATTTTAGGGAAAATACTGTAAATTACAGGCTTTGATGTGCAGTGTCCCTGCTCCCAGGGAACAGTCCAGAATTAAAAACAACACCAGGGAAGCCCTGGTTTAGAACAGCTCTACTCAGAGCTCCTCAAAGCAACATCTCTGTTCTTCTGAGCACTGGTGAGGGTTTAAACTTGATGTAGCACTGAAGGGGGAGAGAGGGCAGGGTCAGGTGGGATATTGGGAGTAAATTCCTCCCTGGGAAGGTGTGCCCAGAGAGGCTGTGGCTGCCCCTGGATCCCTGGCAGTGCTCAAGGCCAGGCTGGATTCTGTGCTCTCACAGGGCTCAGTGAGCACTGAAAATGTGGAAATACCAAAATGTGGTTCATAGAGAGCAATTCTGTGAATTTGTCATGCAGGGGTTTATGGAAATGCCTGTGTCCAGCAGAGCCTGTGAGGAACAGGAATTCCTCCAAATGGAGTTTACTCCACACCGAGTTCAGTGGCAAAAAGCCATTTATAGAATCACAGAATCCCAGCCTGGTTTGGGTGGGAACTTTAAGCTCATCCCATCTCACTCCTGCCATGGGCAGGGACACCTTCCACTGCCCCAGGCTGCTCCAAACCCTGTCCAGCCTGGCCTTGGACATTACCAGGGATCCAGGAGCAGCCACAGGAAAATCCATCCCAGGTCTCCCCACCCTGAGAGGAAACAATTCCTTCCCAATATCCACCTTACCCCACCCTCTATAAGTCTGAAGCCATTCCCCTTGTCCTGTCCCTCCATTCCCTGTGAAAAGTCAGTGATTTTTTTATCATTTAGATGTTGGGCTCTGATATAATCTGGTGTGAAAATGAGGAATTCTGTGTTGTTCCCTGCAGCCTGCCCCCAGCAGCCCCCTGTGTGCCGTGGCCAGCAGCCAGCTGAGGCATTCCAGCCTCTCAGGGATCTCCTACAACCTCCTCCTCCACATCTGTCAAACTCGTGGGGTTGGATTTGACCTCCAGGTATGAAGGGGAAAGATGGGAAAATGTGATACTCAGAATTCTGTGTGTGAATTCTAACATGGTAAAACCAGTTCTAAAACCAGAACCATGGAATTCCACTTCTAGCAATGTAAATCATAAATCATGGAATTTTTAGGGTTGAAAAAGACTTTTAAGAACATCCAACCATCAACCCACCACCCCCATGTTCACCACTAAACCATGTCCTCAAGTGCCACAGACACCTGTTTTTCTTTCAATTTAAGTGTGTGTAAGACTTTTGGTGATTAACCTGCTTCTTGATAAAAATAACTGTGTAAGGAGAGAATTTTTAAGATACTTTTGACCACCTCTTACTGCTTTGAAACCCAAATATTTGCTGTGGAATAGACTCTGCTGTATTTACTGTATTCTCTACAGTAAGTTAGAGCAATAATCTATTTAAACTGAGCAATAATTCCTTTCACACAATTCCAAACCAGCTCTCCTTAGTTTGGATGTGTACTTACTGTAACACATTTATTACAATTGCCATTATTTTAGGAATAAATAAAGCAATTTTGTCTTAATAGGAAAAACAGGGAACAGTTTTTGTGTTGTATGAAGACCAGAAGCGACACAGACTGGGAATGATGTAAGTGAGAATTGTCCCTCACCAGGGTGACAAAGAGCTGGGAACACTGGGACACAGACTGGGAATGGTGGAAGTGAGGATTGTCCCTAACCCAGGGTGACAAAGAGCTGGGGACACTGGGACACAGACTGGGAATGGTGGAAGTGAGGAATGTCCCTAACCCAGGGTGACAAACATCTGGGGACACTCTGAGACACAGACTGGGAATGATGGAAGTGAGGAATGTCCCTAACCCAGGGTGACAAAGAGCTGGGGACACTGGGACACAGATGGGGAATGGTGAAAGTGAGGATTGTCCCTCACCAGGGTGACAAACATCTGGGGACACTCTGAGACACAGACTGGGAATGATGGAAGTGAGGAATGTCCCTAACCCAGGGTGACAAAGAGCTGGGGACACTGGGACACAGATGGGGAATGGTGAAAGTGAGGATTGTCCCTCACCAGGGTGACAAACATCTGGGGACACTCTGAGACACAGACTGGGAATGATGGAAGTGAGGAATGTCCCTAACCCAGGGTGACAAAGAGCTGGGGACACTGGGACACAGATGGGGAATGGTGAAAGTGAGGATTGTCCCTCACCAGGGTGACAAACATCTGGGGACACTCTGGGGTGACACTGGAGCAGCTCTGCCAAAGGCCAGGGAGGGAATGCACAGCCTGGACACCTGACTGTCACCTCCTGCTCACAGAAATGCCCTGACTGCTCCCAAGATTGGCCTTTGGGAGAGTTTTAGGGAGGTTTTAAGCATTTCAGTCATAAAAGAAGGGCAGGAATTATTTAATATTATTCATTTTTATACTAAAAAATACTTCACCTGTTAAATAAACAATTTTTCTCCACTTCTCTCCAAAAAACTATTTTCCCAAACCAATTTTTAAAAAATCCACTTAAATCTGTTTCCTAAAAAAAAAAACCCATTGAAAAGTTTCCTCTCAAATTTACCCTAAACCAAAACAAATCCATTGTTAAAAAGCTGACTTCCACGAGGCAAAGGAGGGTGAATTTAATGCATTTTTAGATTGTTCTTGCCCAAGTTTCCTGCCAAAATAGGATGTAATAAGTGAGGAGCTGAAGCGTTCTGCTCTCAGCCTGTTCTGTATTCCTTTGATGCTGCAGCTATTTCATTAATGACCTGGATAACAAAACAGCTTCTTCAAGTGTTGCATGTGCCTGCAAGTGTTCTGCAGGGCAGGAATAGAATTCAAAATGATCTCCACAAATTGAAGGAACAGTATGAGAAATAGAATTAGGTTTTGTTGGGACCGGGTGGAAGAAATTACATTTAGAGAGCAGTAATGGAGTAAAGTAAAGGAGGTTTTGGGAGCAGGATCTGTGAATCCAATGCTGTCATGATCCTGTGTATCCTGGGAGATGCTGGAAGAAATCCTGCTGTTCTGTGAGAGGGAGGCAATGAAAATGTTTAGAGCTCTGGAGAGCATGACTGACATGGAAAGACTACAGAGGAGAGAGAGGGCACAAATGGGACCTGCTAACAATCTCCCAGCACAGGAAAAGCCTCTGCAGGAAGGAAAAATCAGATTTTTTGGGAGTAGGACAAGAAGAAATAAACTCAACTTGCAGCAAAGAGGATTCCTGTTGTCTGCCGTCACATTTTCAGTGCAGTTTCATAGCCTTAATTGGGAAATATTTTCAAGATTGTACAGGTTGGAGCTTATAAAATAACTGAATTACCTGAAACATCTCTGAGAATTACTCATTTTATTCCATCAGAGATCTGTGGTCAATTCCAGCACATGAAGCACATTATTCCTCAGTGCAATTCCCTGTTCCTTAAGGTGTGGAGAGTCTGTGTGGATCACTGGGAAACCAAAGCCTCAAAAGCTGCAACAATCTAAGAAATATTGATCCTGCTGAGATTTTTTCCCCAAATTTTAGGCTGAAGCAACAGTTTTTCCCAACTAATGTGGGTGTTTCAAGTGTTCTGCTGCCTCAGTCCTTCCTCAGCTGTCACCTTTTACTTGGAGTAGCTGAAACCTCTCTGCTTACTTCTGCTAAGTTGATTAATAAAAATTATTTATTACACAAATCCTTTCCGTTGACAAGTTAAAATGGAGCCTCATCTTTCAAATCTCCCTGAAGATTTTCACCTTGTGAGATTGAAAATGCTCATTAAATTCCAGCACCAGGCAGGCACAAATGAGAGGGCGATTGTTTTTAAGCATGTGAAGGGAATCATTGGTAAACTCATTTGTTCGGATATCATTAACAGAACAATCGGAGAGGATCTCCAGGGGGTCCTCCTGACCTTTGCTCACAATCTCTTCATCATCCATCAAGAAATATCAGCACCTAATATGCAAGGCGAGACCAATTTTAAGGTGAGGTGTTAATTAACTAACGATCCCGGTTAATTTCTGTACAAGGCCTGCAAATACCTCATGCTGGATCATAAACAAGTGCTAAACCATTCCTTTTTTATCACTGGCTGTGGGTGCTTTACAGTGTCTGGGTCACTGGAGTCGGTCTCCCACGGAACCCGTTAGTTAAATTTAAGTTTGAAACTTTTTCTTTGAAAAGAGACATCCTTGGGCGTGAAATTATTTGTAATCTAATGCTCCTGAGTGTCCTTTGGAAGAGCAAAGGAGCTGTTGGCACTGCCTCACACACTTCTGTCACAATTGCCTGCTTTATTTTAAAGGGACACCATCAAGGTAAGAATCTTAAATTAGAAACAAATTTCTCAGTTGGTAAGTAACTGCTTGGATTATTAACACTGATTTCTTTTAAGCAGGCAGCCACTAATCCATTTGTTCCCATCCCTCACCCCACCATCCATTTCCCAAGTGGATTTTTCCCCAATTTTCTCTGTTCTTTGACTGTGCCCATCCCTGGATGGAGAGGACAAAGCTCAGCCTGGGGAGGTTCTCCCACCTCGCTGCCCCAGGAGCCAGGAAAGCAATCAGGAATCCAACCCCCTGCCCTGGAACGAGCCCTCCTTACAAAGCTGCCTTTTGATTCCAGAGAATTGCTCAGCTCCCCACAGGGACTTCTTTTGCTGAGCTGCATCACCTTTAACTTCATAAAAACTTTCTGTGTGCGTTTTGTGAAAGGTGAAGGAGAACGCTGTGCTAGATTTGTGTCTTCAGTCATGTCACATAATTTATAGCAGATTCTTTCCACCCTGACTAGGTTTGCAAGTAGAGTGTGAAATGACAGATTTTGGGGAAGGCATAATTAAATTTCAACATGTTACAGAATAAACAACCACAACAAAAAAAATCCCCATTTTTCAATATGAGGGAATGAAAAGCAACCACTGAAGAAAAATAGAAAAGAGAACTTTTCTTCATTGTGAGTGAACATATGTGAAATAAAACACCTGTTAGTTAATTAGGAGTACAAATTGTATTTTTATTTACCTGGGATTTCTACATATTTACTAATAATTCCCCCAAGTGTCCCCAAAGTAATATTAAATTTAATTGGTGCATCTTGTCCTGTGTAAGTAACCCTGTTACCTGTTCAAGGCAGGCACTGCCAGCTGTGGATTCCATTAAAATGCCCATCAAATAATTTGTATTCCTGGAATCTGTTACAGATGGCAATTCAAGATATTGAAGCAATTCTAGGAGTTACAGCAGAAAACAAACTGAGATTGGAAGAAGAGCAACCTTGGGAAGCAGATGCTCTGAAAGAATAGTTAACAGAAAATGTTCAAGTGCCTCATTCCTTATGCTTCTGGAAACACTTCCTCATCTGTAAGAACAGGTTTGGTTTTCCTTCTGAGCTGGTGTAACATTAACTGAGACAGAAAATCTCTGTGACTCCTGGCTGTGGCATTGGGAACATCCCACCTTCCTTGTGGAAAAGCACAGGATCATCCTAATGCTCCTCATGTCCCTGTTGTCATTCCTGAAGTTCAGTGAGTGTGTGGGTTAAAAATCTTATTATTTACTTCCCAAAAAAGCTCAGGCAAAACCAGTTTTAACACAAATACTAAGTGAGACCAAGCAGTTGCCCAAGATTAGCACCCAATTCTTCTGATAGCAAATCTTTGAAGCCTCAGCATATTATTTTTTGTGGAGTTTTTTCCTCTCCTACTTTGGTCACAGAATTAATTCACTGCAGATGAAAACATTTGCATAAATGCTGATTCCTGCTTCAAATAAAAATCCACAGGAGTATTTTTAATTCCTGCTTTTATTGCTGCTTTACATCCATGTAGTGTTGGGTTTGCATAACCCAGAGCTCACAGAGATTTTCCCAAGGTGGAATTTAGCTGCACTTGAGCTGGTTTCCAAAGGGTTAAGGAAAAGGAAGCCTTGATCCAAGCCAGAACAACATAAGGTCTGAGAGGCTCATTAGTTCACTGGCACTTAATAGACTGCAGTGTCCTAGGAGGAAATGAAACCTGCACTTCCTTCTGGCTTTGTTCTACCCTGACAAAAGAAAACTGTACCTGTTCCTGCAGCAAACAAGTGACCTGAAAGTTCCCGTGGTGAGAGAGATTTCTCAGCATGTGCAAAGTGTGAAATGTATTTTGAGGGGGGGGGAAAAAAAGTTTTTAATTACTTCTAACACTTCTGAGCCTTGAGCTGATGGAAGGATTGAAACTGCTTTGCAGTCTCTCACATTCATGCTGCTGGTGCCAAAAATGTGGTTTTTTTTAGCAGTGCTGCAGATTTAAAATGAAATTATAATTATTGTTAAAAATTCAGGAATATAATTCTGCTCACGCTGCTGGATTATTTATTCTCACTCATTAAAAGAGTAATAGAATTGTTGAACTGTAGATTGAATTTCAACGTGAGCTGGATGGGAAGAAAACAGAACAAGTGTGAAGCAAAAGATTAAAGGTGGCCCAAGTGTGGCTTCTCATCAGAAACTGCCCCAAAAAATGCCAGATTTGGGCAAAATCTGGAGCTGGCTCCTCAGCTGCAGGGAGTGGAGGAATGCTTATGGAAGGAGGTGAGGGACAGCAGGTTTGGCAGCAACTGCAGAGGATGCAGACAATTAAGAGAAAGGATTTGTGCTCCCCAGGAGTCAGAGCTGGAAATTGAGATGTTTGTTTAACTGGCAGCACTTGGTGGATTTAGTTTCAGCCAGAATTTAGTGTAGCACAGACCACTTCAGGTCATTCTCCTGAAAGAGCTACCTGGAGTTGATGGCACTGGAAACTGGGTCTCCTGTTTTAGGTAGTTGGGTTTAAAGCCTTGGATTAAAGGAAAAAAAAGAAAAAGCCTTTAGCCCACATTTCTACATTTAGAATGACAACTCTGAGCACAGAGCAAAAAAAAAAAGCAGTTTATCAACACAGCCACTTCTAGATGTCTTCTGAAATGAAATGTTCACCCTCCCTCTTTCCTGGAAGATCTCCAGTACCTCAAGATCAGAATTCACCACCTTCCCTCTAGGTTAAGGTAACAAATCCCTGGATTTTTAAGGCCATCCTTAAAAATTCCTATCAAATCCATTTAACAATGGGACACTGTAGATCTGAGGCACTCTGTTACACTGTACACATCCTCTGTATTTCATTTTAGACTGCAGACTTTGTTATATTGATGAACAAAGGATTAAGAACTACAGTCATTGACAACCTTCATTAATGTAATTAATGAAATACAATAGCATTGTATCACTCCTAAAGTTCAATACTTTATTTCAACCCTTCACCACAGTGCCAGATTCCAAGGATTTTCTATCCTCAGCCACTGTTACCACTACTAAAGAAAGATATTAAAGCTAAACTATATGCTCTATTAATTATAGGGAGGTGAACTTGAAGGGGAAATTTGTTGCTGGTGATGGTTAATAACTTGTTCTACACACATGTACAGTAAATAAACAGGGCATATTGTTGGGTAGTAATTGATTAATTAGCATGTTCAGTGGTCTAAGATTGCTGAGTTTGAGATATTGCTTGCAATTATTGAAAGAAAAAATCTGTTTCCATTTCTCAGTTTTCTGGACTTTTGCCCTCCTTCTCAAACAGAATGTTAACTGGTTCAAAACCTTAGCTTTTACTTAGAAAAATGGAATATAGGCTGTGATTTAAAATATTTCTTTGAAGGGGTCTGACACCTGAAGATTTTTAGGGAGGTCTGCCAGGTAAACCCAACGCAGCTGGATAAACTCTGCTGAGCACTGGTGAACCTGGGCTGCAGGTGCTCCCTCGGCACGTGGGTGTCAACAAAACCCTTCTAAAAATGTGACTGTCCATTTTTGGATGTGATTGTCCATTTTTTGATGTGATTGTCCATTCTTTGGTGACACTCCCACTCCTGCCTCGCTCCCTGCAGGGCTCAGGGTGTCCATCCCCTCAGCAGGGGCAGCTCCAGCGCAGCCTCGCTGTGTCTGTCATGGAATCCCAGGATCACTGAGGCTGGAAAAGCCAAAAGGTCACCGAGTCCAACCTGTGCCTGACCCCCACCTTGTCCCCAGCACAGAGCACTGAGTGCCAGGACAGGAATTCCTTGGACACCTCCAGGGATGGGCACTCCAAACCTCCCTGGGCAGCCCCAATGTCTAATCCGCCTTTCTGGGAAGAAATTCTTCCCAATGTCCAACCTGAGCCTCCCCTGGTGCATCTTCAGACGATGTCCTCCTCCTGTCCCTGTTCCCTGGAGCAGAACTCGACCCCCCGGCTGTCAGGGAGTTGTGCAGAGCCACAAGGTCCCTCCTGAGCCTCCTTTTCCCCAGGCTGAGCCCCTTTCCAGCTCCCTCAGGAATTCTCCAGCCCCCTCCCAGCTCCGTTCCTTTCCCTGGACACGCTGCAGCCCCTCAGTGTCCTTCCTGAACCGAGGGGCGCAGGCCGGGCGGCGATTCCCGCTCCATTCCCGGGGCAATTCCCGGCCGCTGTCCCGCTCTGTTCCCTCTCTGTTGTCGAGGCCATTCCCGGGGCCATTCCCATTCCCTTCCCCTTCCCGGGCGATTCCCGCTCCATTCCCGGGCCGCTGTCTCTCTCTGTTCCCTTTCCATTCCCTCTCCGTTCCCGGCCCGCTGTCGCTCTCTGTTCCCTCTCCGTTCCCTCCCCATTCCTTCTCTGTTCCCGGCCCGCTGTCCCGCTCTGTTCTCAGGGCCGTTCCTGCTCTGTTCCCTCTCCATTCCCGGCCCCCTGTCCCTCTCAGTTCCTTCTCCATTCCCGGCCCCCTGT
>VZTT01006579.1:44987-55384 GCA_013400855.1 Buphagus erythrorhynchus
GGCCCCGGCCCGTCCCGCCGCCTCCGAGGTGCTGAGCCAGCACCTGCGGCAGCGCCGCCTGCCCCACTGGACCTCGTTCTGCGTCAAGTACAGCGCGGTGCACAACGACCAGTTCGGCCTCTCGCACTTCAACTGGCCCGTGGACGGCGCCAACTACCTGGTGCTGCGCACCGGCTGCTTCCCCTTCATCAAGTACCACTGCTCCCGCGCCGCCCCGCAGGACCTGGCGCTGCAGGACGCCTTCTTCACCGCCCTCAAGGTGCTCAACGCCGGTGAGTCCGGCCTGAGGGGGACAGCGAGAGCCGTGAGGGGCAGCGAGAGCCGTGAGGGACAGCGAGAGCCGTGAGGGGCGGCCTGAGGGGCAGCGAGAGCTGAGGCCGGCGGCTCGGACCCGGCAGCTCCGCTCCGAGCCCTCTGTGTCTCCTTTTCGTTCTCTTTCCCCCTCTCCCTCTCTTTCCTCCTGACCTTCCCCTTTCTTTCTCTCCTTTCCCCTCTCTTTCCTCCTCACCTTCTCCTCCTTTTCCCCTCTCTTTCTCTTTTTCCCTCTCTTTCCTCCTCTCTTTCTCTCCTTTCCCTTATCTTTCCCCCTCTCTTTCTTTCCTTTCCCCTCTCTTTCCTCCTCACCTTCTCCTCTCTTCCCCCTGTTCATCTCTTTCTCGCCTTTTCCCCTCTCTTGCTCTTTTTCCCTCTCTTTCCTCCTCTCTTTCTCTCCTTTCCCTTATCTTTCCCCCTCTCTTTCTTTCCTTTCCCCTCTCTTTCCTCCTCACCTTCTCCCTTCCCCCGTTCGTCTCTTTCTCGCCTTTTCCCCTCTTTCTTCCCCCGTCTTTCTCTCTTTCCCCTCTCTTTCTCTCCTTTCCCCTCTTTTCTCTTTTCCCTCTCTCCCCCTCTCTTTCTCTCCCTCCCTCTCCTCCTCATCTTCTCCTCTCTTTCTCTCCTTTCCTCTCTCCTCCTCCTCTTGCCCCTCGCCCTTTCTCCTTACTCCTCTCTTTCTTTCCCTCTCTTGCTCCCCTTCTCTCCCAATTTCCCTTTCCCTCTCTCTGTCTGTGCCCTGCTCAGGAATTCCCGAGCTGTGAGCAGGGCAGGGCCAGAGCTGTAAATGGGTCCTGGCAGGGATGCTGTGACCGAGTTCGTGTTTCCCTGACCGCCTGTGACAGGCACGGATCAGACGCTTGGGATTTAAGCTGCTCACGCCTTTAATTTGGCATTTTCCAGCTGGAAATCCGGGCGCCGTGGATGAACTTTTGTCCTCTCAGCAGTTCTGAAGCGAAACTCTGTTTCAGGCAGTGTCTGATGCAGGAATGGTCAGGATGCTTTGATCCTAATGTGCTGCTGGAATACAAATCCTTATAATGAAAACGCTTTATCAGTACCTTATTAATATAAAAGTAGTTGTAGTTAAGTTTTGAAATACATTATTTCAAAATTTTGGCTGCAGATCCAAAGCTTATTTGAATGCCAGCACCATAATATTATTTCATACATTCTTTATTTTCATATTTACTTTCTTAAATTTCCTTTTTGTCACAAGTCTTCAGTGGCTTTTTTGTTTTTTTCAAAACTTGTGTACTGGTCTTAATTTTCTGATCTTTCCAGAATGACACAGTGAGAAAATATAATCACAAAGCTTGATCTCTTAATAGCACCTTTAATTCTGATTTTCTTTTTCCCTCCACCCAATCACACCTTTTTCTCACAAATACCCTTCATGTTTCATATTTAAATGATTGGAAAACATGATTAAAAAGGCAATTTATTTCCCCCAGAATCCTGCTTAAGCACTTAGCTTCCAGCATGATAAATTTGGTGTTTCTGAATTCAGGGCCTAAATCCACCTCTGTTTTTCCCTCTATAATAAATAGAATATTGTCTGTAATAGATGGATAAATTGGCAGGGCTAAAACACGTCACTTTAAATATATATATAAATATATATATATATATAAAAATCTTTTTGCCCATTGCAGTTCTGTTGGAATTGATAGTTTTGACTGCTGATCTGATTTTCCCCAGAGCAGCTTCAATGTTGATCTATGGATTCCCTGCCTATTTTTTAACTTTCTGCTCTGACATAGACTCCAATAACTTAAGTGGATGTTCAGGGAGTTTGGGCTTAGTATTTGGAGACAGAAATATATATATGTATATTTTTAATCAGTAGAAATCACATGTACATGGCAATGCTTCACTTCTTTCATGCTGTTCTCCTCCTGTTTTCTTTTTCTAATAAATCCTGCATATTGCTGCTTCCTGCCTTGTGTCAACAGGAGAAGTGTTAAGCACTGATTGCTGCATTTAAATAATTCCAAGGCAGCTTTTCCAGGATTTCTTTCTCTCTGATTTCATTTTGGACTCATCTGAATTTGCAGTTTGGATTTCCCTGGCTCACTCTGTGTGTGTGTAACGTGTTTTTTTCTCTCCTTAGGCATCCCAACTTTACTGTATGGAATTGGCTCCTGGTTCTTTGCCCGTGTCACAGAGACTGTTCACACCAGCCATGGCCCAGTCACTATTTATTTTCTAAATAAAGAAGATGAAGGAGCCATGTACTGAACTGAATACCTGTCCTCTGGTGGGTTCTGTGCTACAAATACCTGCTGCCTTTGACTAAAAACAAGTAAAAAACTTGGTTTTTACACTGTGCTGGTTCAGGAAGATGCATGGACTTCTTGGTTGTGAGAGATTTATTTTTGCAGAGGTCTGTGAAGTTGAAGAATTAGAATTTCTGAGGGTATGGCTGAAAGTCAGGGACAGGTGCTGCTGGGCAAACTTGTGATCATTTAAAGAGATGCATTTATCAGCTGAGAGAACTGAATTGTAGCCTGTAGGCAAGGAAACATTGTCAGAATGTCCCTGAAAAGATAAAGCTGCTCAGGTGTAGATCCTGTCTAGATATTTCATAATAAATTAATTGCCACTGCTGTAACTGTGAATTAATCTGTGGCACTGAATAGTCACAATCACCTGGAAGAGCCTTTGGGGAAAGCAAAAAAACCCCCACCCTAAAAGAAGTGCAAGATGGCTGTATGGCATTTCTTGAAATATTTAAATAAAATATCCAAAATATATTTGATGCTTTTATCTTTTGCAATTCTTGAGCTCCAGATGTGTGTTGTTATTTTTCTTTTGATTGCTTTACAGGTAAGTAGAAAAGTGATGTAGAAGATTTAGTCCCCTGTGCTAATTCACAAATTGCTGATATTTTTAATTAATGGGGAGAAGGAGAAGAATACTACAGGAACATCTCAAGTTTTTGGATGCAGAATAACTGGTCTCTCCAGTTGTAACCAAGCACAACTTCATGCACAAACAATGACAAAATTACTTCATGTCAGTTGGAAACCTGGGCAAAAAAAAAAGCTTTTGGGGAACTATTTGGATAGTGGAAATCTGGAATTAATGGAAGCAGGAATACCTGTGCAGGATCTAGTGATGGTGCTGGGATTTAGTGCCAGCAATTAATGCTGTCAGTTCCAAATCCCACAGCTGGTGATGGAAGTTGGTCATTCCAGTTCTCATGAGTCAAAAACCAAATGTAAAATGGGGAGGGGCTGGTTTGAAGGGTAATCACTTTTCCTCAATAAATGATTACCAAGCTATGACTACAGCATAATGTTATTTAAATACTTTTAAACTTAATTCCAGATAATAGAAGTGTTTCTCACTTAATGAAGCAACACATGTGGCTTTTCTAAAAGCAGCACTAAACACTTTAATCAGACAAGTGCTTGCACTGTTAAATTTTGGAGAATATTCTTCCCACAAGTTAAATGTCTCCAAGATGAAGAGATGGCATCACAAGAACCCTCATTAATAAGAAGAATTGCAGTTAACATTTTCCTAGAGCTGATTTCCACTGCAGCTCATAAGTTTAAAGTCAAATACTGCTCATTCATTGCCACAGAGCTCATCAATACCTGGCTGTAAAGGTTTCGGCTCAACACGAGGTTGATAAAATGGTTTTTAATTACCAGACCATGAATACAGCTCTTCAGATTTCTGATAATGGGCACTGCTGAGTTTGCTTACCTGTTTTCCAATAAATGCAGCAGCACCCCCTGTCCATGCAGTGATGGGCAGGGCTCCTTAGAGAGCATCTCTGACAAACTGCTCTATTGATTGCTGCAACTCTGTGCTGCTGGCAGCATTAAACAGAGCCCTGATCTCTTGTTCAATGATCTCACTGTGTAACAATTAAGCAAATGTAATATTTTCTTGTATTACATGAAAATCAATGGACCTCTTGCTCTTAGGAAGTTGATGGTGCTGAAGGATGAACTGGGAGATGTCTGAGGGCAGAGTGCAAATATGGGATCACTCATTGCTCTCCTTGAGGCTTGGGTGGCAGCTCTTCAGAGGGGAAATGAACTGTTTGAAGGGATAACTTGAGTTATTAAATCATGATGAAATAATGTATCAACATGAACCCAGTTACTTTTTTCAAAGGTAAAACATTTCATCTGACTTTCACTCTTGTTTTGCTATAAACACTAACTTCTTAGCATCTATTTTTTATCACTCAGGTTCTGGTCTGAATGCAAGATACTGAGGGCCAGGAAGATTGGTACCATGTCTCAAAAATTTCTGCAGCACTCAGGAATAATTGATTTACAAAACGACCTTTCTGACTTTGGAGAGATTTGATTTTCCCCACCTCCCATTTGAAATAAAGTTTAGTTCCCCTTGCAAGCCTCACCTTAATTATCTCTTTGCTGATGTTTAAACGAGGGAGAGATGAGCTTTGTTTCACCTCCCTTAACTACTCCAGAGAAACAAAACCCCGAGGATCAGGTGGCTCCTCCTTGTAGCACCTCTTTAAATATTAATAATTATTGGGGGACCTGAACCTGGAGGAGCTGCTGGTGTCACCCCTCGGCCGGGTCAGCGGGCTCGGGTGTCCCAGTTAAACTCTGCTACTGTAAATTAATGGGAAATGCAGCTGCTTTGCTGAAAGATCAATGTCCAATAAAAGCTGCACAATCAAATCTTGTTGCAATGATTGAGGTGCTTAATTGCCTTTCAAAGATAAGGTGGTAATCAACACACGTTCAGCTGATCTTTTTTACCGCTTCAATTACACTCTAATGGCAGAGCCAGGGCAGGATCTTTAACTACTTATACTTATTAAATCTTACATGTCTTCTGAAAAATTACTTAAGCCACGCAATCGATAAAATCCTGCTCTTAATTACTATATTTCACTTCTAGACCTTTTTGTATGGTTGATAAATGTTTCACCACAGAGTCTGTGGTGCTAATGAGTTACCCCAAGAAATGCCTTTTTCTGCTGCTGTCTCCTCCAAATTTTGCTTAAACATTGGTGGGTTTGTTTGTTTTCCTGGAGTTTTGGGGCTGGTGATGCAAATGTGGTCCAGGCAGTTCATTTTATTTAAATATTTTTAGATTTAATATCACTTTTTATCACCAGCTGATGAACTACTTGCAGGTGGACCTGGTTCAACACAAAGTTCTTAACTTTTTTTTCCCCATTGTAAACTAATTCTGGATTTAAAGACTAGATTGGAACTCCTAAATATTTATGATTAGTATTCTCATATTATGTGAAAGATCAGTTTTTGTGATCTTTTCCTGCTCCCCTCTCTTTCCCTGGAGCAATATCCAGAGCTTTTCTCCTGCTGACCTTCCATTGACTTGGGCAGAATTTAAATCTGTCCTCACCTTACCTTGTGTGTTGACCTAAATCTCCTCACAAACCATAATTATAGATCTCCTTGATGTATGTTATTATTATTGAATGAAATTTAGGTTTTTTTAA
This sequence comes from Buphagus erythrorhynchus, assembly GCA_013400855.1. Classification (NCBI taxonomy): domain Eukaryota; kingdom Metazoa; phylum Chordata; class Aves; order Passeriformes; family Sturnidae; genus Buphagus; species Buphagus erythrorhynchus. The sequence continues at coordinate 50,761 of VZTT01006579.1, forward strand.
TAGTTGAATGCCCTTAGGCCTCTGGTTTAGAGCAACTTTTCCTGAAACAAAGGGGATTTTGCTTCATGTATTATTTACTGTGGCCATTTAATTTATATTGGCTTTTGCTGTAACCCCTTCATCATGTTCACTACAGAAAAGTGAGTTAATAATTCTGAGAGTTACCTTGATTTCTTTCCCTATTTCTGGAAATAGAAGCAATGATTTAAATTTGGGGCTGTAGCTTAAATACACCTAAGAAAAAGTGTCAGCTTCAGCATTGCAGCCAGGGAATATAGAATAAAAATTGTCACTAATACATTGCAAGTTTGCTTAAAAGATTTCTTTTATTTCTAGAAAAGAATAAGATGTTGGTTTTGTATTTAAGTCCTAAAAAGTAGAACACAAACAACATAGAGTGATTTTGAAAGTAATTGCATCACTTTAAGCACAGTTTATGAGCCTGTTGTAGTTCATTATAAAACCAACTTATTACTTGTAGTGATAATAATAATCCTAATAGAATTAAAAGTGGAAAATATTATTAAATCAATCCTTCAGACAAAAACTCTGATCAAGGGAACTTCCAAGTTTAAATGTAAATATCAGATTAGAAAACTGATTTTTGAACAAGATTACAAAGTCAAACCTGTTTTTTTCCTTAAGAGAAGAAATGCCATTAGATATGATTGTTACATGCTCAGTGATTCATGGGCCTGCTTATGTACTTGGTGAGATATGAATTATTTAGGAAGAAAAATCACAATAATTTTATTGTTACTCAAGAATTTATAGGTTGACAGAAAAACAATTATGCAGCCCCTGGAGCTGGTCTGGAGGAGTACAGGAGCATCATCAACCACACAGCCCAACTGCTGGAGTTACCTTGTCATTGTGCTTCATATAATCTCCTTTTTTTTCCAAATTTATTCAGAATTTAAAGCAAAAATGGAATATTTACTAATTTAGCCTAAATCAAGTTTAATGTTGTTATGTTTGCTTTCAGTCCAAGGTGGGTTTACTATGAAAAAAGGGCTTTAAAAGATCTGTTTGAGAGCAGTGAAATGCCCTGTGAACTGAAAATATGAATTTATTTCCTGATATTTGGGTCCCAAACAATCCTTTCTTATTGCAGAGAAACTGCAGAGTGCCTGGGAAGGGCAGTGGGAAATTTGGTGGGAGTTTTAATGGCATTTTTCAGGAATCTGAATCTCTCCATGCTGCACTTGGTGAGTCTTTCCAGGGAAAAATATCTTTAGAAAGCCTGGACACTGCTGACCTATTTTTCACAAGCCTGAGGGAATTCGGTTTGCTGCGTTCACAGCCAACTGAAAAGAAAAAAAAGTGAATTTCCTCATGATATGTTATTTATCAACATAGAAAGTTAGGTATTAATATCTTTCCAAAAAGACAAGGAAATATGTGCTCCTAAAACAACCATCAGGTACCATTTGCTCTAGGAAATTGTTATTTATAATTCCAGCCTAGAAACTGGTGCAGGGATGATAAATTGAATTTGTTGAACCAAGGACTGGCACAGAGATCTTAATTCCTCAATGGCTGAATTACAGGTAAGGTGGCACAGCACTGGTAACACAGTATTCCAAAATATTTTAAGAGTTAAATGGGAATTATTCAGCCTTTTACATAATAAATACACATTATTCCTAGGTCATAGCTGGAAAAATCCTAGTAATAATGAGGTTAATAATGGAGATGCTGAGAAGGATCCAGAATGAAATCACAGCATTTTCTGTCTCTGTCCTCAGCATCTTTCCTGTGCCTCTGCCCTTTTATCCAAGGGGATGAGTGCAGGACTGGGGGAATTGGGAACCCTAATTCTGGTTTTAATTCAAGCCCTGCTGGGCATTTCCAGCTGATCCTCTGCTGAGAACGAGCTCCCTCCTCCCTCCTGAGGACAAGGAAAACCTGAACCCACATCCTGGGATGGGAATCTTCAAAAGCAGGGCCAGGGCAGTCAGTTCTTGTTTTCATCCCTCTTCTTTTTTACACCATTCTGGTGGAGGGACCCAAAACTCCATTACAGGATGTTTGTGATAGAGAAAAGACAGAAAATTGCTTGTGTTGGGCAACTTCCTTTGCAGTGGGAATTAAACAAGTAATAACTTCTTTCCTTACTTTTGGAGGGCCCTGCAAATTATCCTGCTAAGCAAATCACTGGGAGACAGCGTTTTTCCGTCCTCACAGAGACTCCTGTGAATTTCTAATGATTTTCTTCCCCTCCTGTGTCAGCATTCTGCTTTTCCCTGGAAATAAATATTTATTTTCTTGCCGTGGCCACCTCGGGATGCTCCGAGTCCTCTCCAGCGGCGCTGGAAGCAGCAGAGAGCAGCAGCACACTGCAAGTGGCAGCTGCTGGGAGCCACCAAGGGAGGATGTTCCCCCTCAGAAATAAAAAAAAACCAGAATTTAGAGAAGTTGTGGGCTTCACCAGCCTGTAATTAAAGCATTGATACGTTGTTACTTTGCACATTTGGGGTGGTGTTTCCTCGTGGGGAAACAATAACTTTGATGTGGTTATAAATGTTGTGTTGTCTGCATTTCGTGGGGAAAGTCAGGCTGCTTTGTTATTTTTAAATATGGATTCTGGAATCCTTGTACTGGCAACTTGAACTTTTCAAGGGGAGATTCTTGGGCTACTCAAATACAGAACTTGAAGAATATTTTGTATTAAAAACATCATGGACTGTGTTCTCACAACACAAATGTTCCCCCAACATTAAGGAAGAATCGATAAAAATAAATGGTGACATCTCACAACAAAACTTCTGCAGGATGATAACAAATCATTGATATTTATTTTTCAAATGGTGCATTTCAACTGAAAATTTCTGATTAAACTTGGCTTTTAAAGAAAGTCTGTGGCAAAACCCAACCTGCATCAGTAAATATGTGCTTGATGTGCTGTACTTCTTAAGATATAAAAACCCTTCAAGTTTGATTACACAAATCAGAATGGGGGATTAAGGTTATGATTAGCCCTGGAAAATCAACGTAATATTTATGCAAATTTGGCAAATTGAGTTGGTTTTCCCCATAGCCTTGTAAATGAAGAAGACATTTTAGAAAAATTGCAGGTCTATAGAAATCCCATCATTTTGCGTCTCATTCTTTAAAATTTAATAGAAAATGAATCTGATTGAAATGGAGCTGAGTGAAAGGTACACAGGGACTGCAGGTAAAAGGTTCATTTGAGCAGAAAGACATCTATGTGGGCTCCACCAGTCCCTTAGATCCTTAGGAGCTGGGGCTCTATTAATTTTTAGTATAGGANGAAGTGGATTGTTTTATGCTGCAGAGCTGTGCGGAGCAGAGAGCTTTCCCTGTGACTTGTGGCAGTGAAAAGCTTCTTTTAAAAGCTGGATTTGGTGTTTTGTGATTGCAGAGCTGTCAAAACACGTTCCTTGTTGCTGAGGTGGACAGGGATTTTCTTTCATCAGAGAGAAGGATCGTGGTTTGGAGCGGGCTGATTTCAGTGGCATCACTGAAATATGGGGGAACACTCAGTGATGCCAGAACTGTGCCTGGACATCAGCTCTGGAGATCTGGAATGTGGGGGAACAGTGAAGTGAGAACACTGCTGGCACAGCAGCTCCAGCCCTTCCTTCTCCTGTTCCTGCAGCTGTTGGGTGTCCCAAAGTCCATTCCCAGTGCCTGTCCCCAGTGCCTGTCCCGAGTGTCCATTCCCAGTGCCAGTTCCGATTCCCAGTGCCTGTCCTCTGTGCCCATTCCCAGTGCCTGTTCCCGGTGCCTGTCCCCAGTGTCCATTCCCAGTGCCAGTTCCGATTCCCAGTGCCTGTCCTCTGTGCCCATTCCCAGTGCCTGTCCTCTGTGCCCATTCCCAGTGCCTGTTCCCGGTGCCTGTCCCCAGTGCCCATTCCCTGTGCCCATTCCCAGTGCCTGTTCCCAGTGCCTGTTCCCAGTGCCCGTTCCCAGTTCCCATTCCCAGTNTCCCAGTTCCTTGCCCCAGTGCCCATTCCCAGTGCCCATTCCCAGTGCCTGTCCCCAGTGCCCATTTCCAGTTTCCATTCCCAGTGCCTGTCCCCAGTGCCTGTCCCCAGTTCTCATTCCCAGTTCCTGTCCCCGGTGCCCATTCCCACTTCCCACTCTCAGTGCCTGTTCCCAGTGCCCATTCCCCGAGCCCATTCCCAGTTTCCATTCCCAATTCCCATTCCCAGACCTCGTTCCCAGTCCTCATTTCCACTTCCCACTCCCAGTTCCCATCCCCACAGCCCACTCCCAGGTTCTATTCCCAGTTCTCATTCCCGGTTTGCTCTGCAGGGACGTGCCCAGACCCACCGAGGCTGGGTGAGACCTTGCGGCTCAGCCATCCCAACCTCCCCCAGCACCCCAAATCCCCCACCCCGTGTCCCCGAGTGTCACACTCGGACATCCCTGGACACTTCCCGGGGCAGTGACTCCCCGAGCTCCCTGCAGGTTATCCAGGGCAGCCGGCACGCTCCGTGTGTTCGTGTTGGGATAACCGTGGGATACCCGGGTACTCGGCACCGCTCCCAGCGGGAATCCCAGCCCGGCCCGGCTGGACCAGCTGCGCTCTCCCCGCCACAACAAGAGGAAAACAATTAAACACGGAGCGCTGGCGCAGCCCGGCCCGCCTCCTGCC